>JXTB01000185.1:473666-579245 GCA_002914805.1 Parasponia andersonii | reverse complement strand
AAGACAATTGTGATGATCCTCTGCAAGTCATTTTGACATTTTCACAATATTCCCTGTTTACACTTTGTATTGTGCTGGAACAATACTCGGCTAAAGCCTAAATTCTCACGTTTCAACGCCTCGCTACGTTGAAGGCTCAAAGCATAGAGGTATTCATATGTAATGAGGTCTGCATAATGATCTGCTGATGATGCTATACACAGCCTCATTAGTTTTACAATTTTTTTTTCTTAAAAAAAAAAAAGGAACTTGACGATTTACAAATGACAATGGCAACGAAAGAGACATTTTCAGTTATTATAATGATATCATACTTGGCCAAAATCTACCTTGAAAATTTTGAAAGGGAAAACTGAAGAACATGGTATATATAGACAGATATTTCAAAAATGATAAATAAGAGTAATTTCAAGGAACGGCAAAGAGACCAAAAAAAAAAGAAAAACAAAACAAAATTTTACTTCCATCTCCCGATTCACCCCTAGTAACATATGCCCTGAAACCAAGCATTTGTAGGTTCTCGCCTACAACAATATTTATAAGGTTACATTATGATCTACTGAATATATTGTCCAATGCTTATGTTACATTTATGATCTCCTGAATATATTGTTCAATACTTACGTTTGAGGAAAGCAGCATCGCTCTACAATCAGCCGAATTTCTCTAAGCAAAATCCTTTTCAGAAGATTTAAATTAATTGATTAACAAAAAAATAAAAAAGAAGAAAAAAAGCGGCTTCAGAGCTGCTCTCGTCCAATAAACAAACCTGCATTTACCTTTTTTCCTCTTTTTCCGCAACACCGGCACTCCAAAATGTCCATAAACCACCCTTCTTGAGTTATCCTCCAGTGGAATGGACGCTCATCAGCAGATAAAATTTGGGGAATGGAAATCTCAACACTGTCAAGACAGAGACCCAACTCATAACAAGATGCTAGCTTTTTCAGCTACACGTTGTATAAGGGTAAATAATGCACAACCTTTACTGCCTCTTTGGAAATCATACACCATACCGCCTTAAAGCTTTGCTTAAACTTGGCATCACATTATATGCTTGATATGATCTTCTCAGTTCAATAATGGAACCAACCTGGAGAAAGAAAAGAATGATCACACCCCCAGTAAGAGTGAATTGCAGAACACATCAAGCAGTTGTTCAGACCACTATATCAACCTACTTTTAACATCTTCTTATTAAAATAAGGCTTATGTTATCCAATCCAACTAGATTCTAAGTGAAAAAAAAATTAACTGAACCAATAATATAACAGAACCAATACTTTCTATGTTAATAGGTAAACATATCGATCCCCTCAGAACGTTCAAATATGTCAACCCAATTTAAGATCAGAATCAAATATGTCAACCCAATTTAAGCTCAGAATCAGTCATGGTAGACAATAAGGAACTAAAACCGAATAAGGAAAGTCTGAGAAATAATAAAGGGAATGAAAGATAACTTCCCCCTCTTCTTGTTTGACAAAGAGGAAAGTGGAGAGGAACAAAGATATAGGTACATACTAAATAAAATTTAAAAAATGCTTTTGCATTATGCTATAATAAATTATGAGTCATATTTGAATATAGATCCTTCAGGTCTCTTCCGCAATCTCCCAATATTTGTAAATCAATTTTGGTGTCCAAGATGAGCTCTTTATACACTATTCTCCCTCTAAATGCTTACTTCATTTCTCCTTTTGTCTCTCCTCCAGTATTTCTCTTGGTTTAACAAGACCAAAATATAACATTGTCCCAAAGCTAAGATGAAGTCAGTATTGACTTCTTTCCCATTACTAATCATAACAAATGCTGTACATATATAGAAAAAAATTGTGTCTATAACTATCGATAAAAGAAAAATTATACATGACCATATTTCTGGGCACGCTAGAGACCAGCCAAAATAAATGCTATATGAACAGGCGATGATGGAAAGGATTGTTCTTACAATGATTAAGACCGATGTAAACCCAATTGCAAATCCTGCATTATTACGTCGTAAATAATGATCAAGTATGGTTGATGTTGTTGCCAAAAAACTTAACAACACGCCCCCTGCATAAATTTCAAGCACAGAATGACTGAAAATTGCAAAATAAAAAATAATAATAATTGTTCCTGTAATGCCAGGAAGAAAGCAATGCTTGCAAGACTTGCTGAGGTTAAAACACAAACAATACAAAATATAAATATTAAACGAGAAAAAAAAAATTACCCCAGAACCGTGTTGATGCCTGAATCTTTGTGAGGTATTCAATAGTAGCCTTCCCAGGTTTTATATTTGGTATCCTGGCACCCATCTTATTCAAGTAATCAGAAATTTCCTTTGGCAAGTTGGCCTGGAAAAAATTACCAAACATTGTAAAAAAGAAAGAGCTTAACAAACAGAAGAAAGGCTGACAGCTGACTGTTGCAGACACCATGGTTTTAACTGTACATTCAGTTAAAATGGCCCAGCTGACACTGCTTTTAATTCAGGTAGGTAAATTAAGGGGCCATAGCCAAAACGAGAATATATAATTTACAAGACGAGAAGCTTCACAAATAAAATAAATGTCATGCATAGAAAGTAGCAAATACAAATTTAGGATTAAAAAAATGAAGTTAAAAAGAAACTTACAATGTCAAATATATTGAATAAAAAGACAAAAAATGCATATATTGCATAGTACACCCAAGGTTTCGCGCCAATAGAAGATTCAGGATTCAATATCTCCTTAACATGCTCCCAGAAAGGCGAACCAAGGAGACTGCAAAAGAACGCCGTATTAGATTGCTACCATGGCAGATATTCAACAAAGAAAGAAAAGGACCACAAGGAACCTTTTTCTAAAAAATTAATGATTTAATATATATATAAACCACTATGGTCTGAAATGAGTTTCATACTGGTAAAGTAACTAATGAAAAATAAATAATAGAAAAGACATTTAAGCAAAATGAGGCTAAAATCTTCTAAGGCATACAAAGGCCCTCTGGTTTAAATAAAAAATACACATATAGACACTAGCCCTCTGGTTTAAATAAAAAATACACATATAGACACTAAATTTAAGTTTACATCAACAGAAGTTGATCCAACCTTGCAAGAATGGTAGGAACGGCCAACAGATAATTAGTTGTCAGAACAGGCTGCATTCCTGCCGGATTGATATTAAAAGGGATATAGGGTTCCACTTCAGTAATTGGAGAGTCATCTCTGTGAACAAATAGAGTCAGTGAACAACCACCATCTCAAAACTAATAGCTCCAGTACGTAGTGCAAACAGCTTCTAATCCTTAATTAGTTCATGACCGATCAAAACTGCACTAATGTGAATAGCATATAGAACATTTATCTTCTTAATATATTGAAGATAGTGGGAAAAAATAATTGAAGCTCCCAGTTGACCAATATGTAACCTGCAGTTTCTTTAACGAAAGGACCAAAAGACACCCAAGTAGCAGAATAAGTATTACCTAGCAGCCGAAGCAAGTTTAAAACCATAGTATTGCAGCTTAACTTTCCTGCCACCTTCAGTTACCACAACTGCCCACATAGTGACCAAAGTGAAAACGCCCAACAGACCCAGAACATAGGGGCACCAACTCATAACAGTTCCTGCAATAAAAATTCAAATGTTTGTAGTCAACAACTTCACCTAGTACCTGATTTAAAGATATGTGAGAATATACTCTCTCCTCTCTCAAACACAGACATGAAGTTTAACAATTAACTGCATTTTACAATTTACATGTGAACTTAATATCCTAGCTTAAACCTGAATTAGACTATTACGTCTTTGTGGGTTGGGAGGTGGGGAAGAAGATGATGAATAATGACCCACGCCACGAGGAATAGAGGCGTTTGCTTGTTATAGTTCAAAGTGGATGGAATTACTTGTTATGCTACAAAGTGGATGGAATCCTGATCTCTCTATGTTTGTAGGTTGAAGTCGTGAAAATCTTATGAACTTATTAGCTATTATATAAATTTCTATCATCCATGCGAATTAAAATAAAATTATCTGAACACAATCTTAACAGCATCAAGTTCATCAAGTCACATGCCTGAGAGCCGAGACAACATATTGTATAGCATTTCTGTGTAGCCAGTCAATATTCCCACACAAATTATTAGACTCGAACCTTGACCTGAAATAAATAAGTATGCATCAGAACAGACACGAAATAGGACAAGTATGAGCCTTCTCACAGATTAGAAGTTGACTCAATAAAAATAAAAAAGTAAGGTGCATGTGATATATCCAACTTGTGCCTTCTCACAGATTAGAAGTTGACTCAATAAAAATAAAAAAGTAAGGTGCATGTGATATATCCAACTTGTCAAGTCCAATACCAAATCCAGATTCTGAGATGGTATCACAAATCCACATTATTGTCATCGCACCACAAACCAATAAAAGGGTAGTCACGATCACATGTTGGACTCTGCAAGATCAAGAAATGCATAATAAAGGACACCCTTCCAGTTATGGGAAAGATACAAGTCATATTGACAAGAGAAGCTACCTCATACACAAATATAATAACAGTCATTAATCAATACAAGTCCTCTTGTCTTCTTACCTGAAATCCTAGTGAGATAATTTGAAGAAAGAAGATTGTTCTAAGTGATCTGTTCATGTAACATTACCTTTGAGTAGCTACGTAGATTGAATATGGAAGTGAATAACAAGAAACTATCAGAGCTTCCACTATTGCAAATCCAAGAGACATCCACCATCTAGAATACATAAAAGAAATTGTTGTTTGACAATCTTGAGAAACTATCAGTTACAGAATAAAGTACATCATAAAATTGTGAAGCAAGAATTTAGGCTCACTACTTGAGATGAAAACTAGACACACATATAACTCTTAATCTTCTCTTGGGCGTCTAAGCCTTCCTTACGCAGCTTTACCAACGAAGGAACAATGTGACAGAGCACCTGTGCATCAAGTTTGTGGTGTTTAAGCATAAATAAGTTTGAGTGAGAAATATATATTAGCATTGCTTCTCTAGACTAGAAGCATGGGTTTTGGTAAAAAGCACAAGTCATTGATGTCAACTCCAAACTAGAAAGCCAGAGCCAATAAATCCCAAACAGAAAGGAAGCAAGGAGAAAGGAGACTTCAAACCCCCCCCCCCCCAAAAAAAAAAAAAAAAAAAGAAAGAAGGGGCACATGAATAAATATCATAGGAAAATGTTTCATCTTTCAACTACGTAGATATTAAATTCGATGACATGAATACAAATGAACTGAATAAAGAAAAGGAATAAACCTGCATAATGATAGATGCCATGATCTGAGGACCAACACCAAGCTGGAAAAGGGACAATTTAAGCTCTCCCGTAAAATCGCCAAGTTCATCTGCCAGAAACAATAACAATCACTATAGACACCTAATATCACAATAATTCCCCACAAATCCCCCACCCCACCGAAAAAATAAGAAACAACATGCATATACATAGGCTACATAAGGGACACTAGTCCTACAAGTAACCGCAATCTCTCCCCTGCTCTCAAATCCTTCCCCTTTAACAGCCTAAAACCCAGTGCCCTCATAAAAAGGAAGAGGTATGATTCAGATTCAGAGGCTGATGGATAGGAACGAATAATAAGCATGTAGCATGAAAAATTGAACATGGTATATGGTGGCAATGGTTTTGTAAATAGACATAAACCTGTTTATAAGCATTTTGTGTCTGTATCAATTACTTACCTGCAGATCCTGAGGAAAAGCTGAGGTAATCTTGAGGT
Source organism: Parasponia andersonii (assembly GCA_002914805.1). NCBI lineage: Eukaryota > Viridiplantae > Streptophyta > Magnoliopsida > Rosales > Cannabaceae > Trema > Trema andersonii. The sequence continues at coordinate 573,494 of JXTB01000185.1, read as the reverse complement.
ATCAACCTTCTATCAAAACCAGGGAGAGGAATGAAATATCCAACACGACTAATAACAATAAGTAATGCTGTCACAAATAACCTCCGTCGTATCTCACTCTTGAAAAATGATCCAGCAGCATTATTGAGTACAGAACTCAAACGTACAAAATTCAGAAACCTATTTCTAAACATTTTAGGTCTAGAAGGCAGGTTCTCAAAGTCATTAATTTCATTTGAAACAAGAACATTTGCATAATCATTTTGCCTCGGTGAAATTGCTTCAACATTTAGAGATTGTGTAGATGTACCGTCAACATTCATACAGTCCCTACGGAACTGATTTGAGGAATTGGCAAAGAATTGTTTATTCGCAATAGAAAGAAAAGGTCTGTCAAGAAACACGAAATGTCTTCTGCTTGATTCTAATGGATTTCTACTAATAGCAGGATAAGACCTAGTAGAAGGAGGACAATACCATTGGAGATCAGAACCTGCAAATGCAATTGTATTAGTCAGCTAAATTCATAAAAGCATATATCATCTGTGCTTACTGAAGCATACAAAAATTTGCAAGTATATAGAGGCGAGGTTAGAACAACCTGTACTCAAAAAACTCACAAGAAAGAAAATGAAAATACTTGGGGTTCTCATGATTTTTCTGCGGGCCTAAGCAGCTTTTCTTGTGGGTAATTCATAAAACCATCGCTGTTTTCTTATCATTTTTCAGTTTACACATATAATCAAAACCCAATACAAACAAAAAAGATTATGAATTAATAAAAATGAATCAGACCAATGTTAATTATTCCTTGTTCAATTTCATTCAAAACTCAATTCAGCATTTAAACCAAGCCCACAAACCCTTTTTTCACAAAAAAAAAATAAAATAAAATAAAAGGCAACTACAACCTCACTCCTAACAACAAAAAAAGAACAAAATAACAAAAGAAAATTATATTTGAAAAAAGAAAAAAAGCACACAAAATTATGTACTTGGATGGCTAGCGCATGTAATAACGTACTAAAATGAAACGAATACCCTCTTTTGTAAATTAGGGCTCAATTCTGAGTGTGTGTGTGTGTATATACATATATATATATATATATATATATATATATCAGTGACTTCAATAAGTTAACAAACAATAAACCATAAAAGGATTCAGAACGTTGCTATATCTTTTTCTTTCTTTCTTTCTTAATGTCTCGCTATAGTTCTCGGAAACCAAACACCATGAAAAGAAACTGACCTCTAATGTTGGTAGGTTTTCTGGGGATAAGTTGGGGAAGGGAGCGAGTGGAGCTGAGAAGAGTGGCTTCCATGGCGGGAGGGACTGCGAGACACGCTATACTTCTCTTCTTGTGTCTTCTTAATAAAGGTAAAAATAAACATAAATATTAAAACAGGAAAAGAAAAAGAGGGCTCATCTTTAACGTCTAGAATCCTCTACATCCGTTCGTCTCCTATACGCTCTTATCAAGATGTCCAATAGCAACGTGGCAACTTTTCATTGGATGTAATTTTAAACTTTTTTTAAAGAGGGTGAGGCGTCACTAAGAAAAGAGTACTAGCTATAATATTAACGATCACAATAACTTATTTATGATCTACTTACAAGTTGCATCCCAATTAAAAATATGATAATTACAAGTAGTTTCCCTTAGCTTTGGCTTTTTTAGGGGGGGATAATTGTAAATATACCCTAGGTAGGTTTTTATATTTTAAAAAATGTATCCTTGCATTCTTGAAAACTATATTTCACCCTCTAAGATGTAACATAAAATTTCAATTTCACCCTTGTAAAAAAAATTTCACTCCATTCAGAGGCATAAATTATTTTGAAACAGTTTATGAACCAATATAAAGTTATTACCAAATAATCCAATATTGAAAAAAAAACAATAGATTTCTATTAGCCTAGAAGCGATTTAGAGATAATTTATATTTCAATACACTTAGAGAAAAAAAAAAGTGTATTTTTATTAACTGTTTTTTTTCTAAAATTAGATGTTACAGGAGTAAAAATGTAGTTTTTATAAATGTATGATTAAATTTAAGAAAAATAAAAACTACAAAGGATGTATTTGTAATTGACCATTTTTTCTTAATACTTGTTTTAGCAATTTATGAAATTCAAGTCATCCACTCTTAAATTTTAGTTTATAAACAAATAAGCCTGACATATTTGGTAGTTTGGATTGAGATTAAGATATAATTATTAATCTTAGTATCACATTTCGTATCAATTTGGGATTGAGATAAGTAACCATTTCCTAAAATCAATCTCATTTATCTCTTGCTCAAAATTAGATGTCACAAAGGTCAAAATATAGTTTTTATAAATGCAAGATTAAATTTAAGAAAAATAAAAACTACAAAAAATGTATTTATAATTGACTTGTTTTCCAATACTGGTTTTGGTTCTATTAGATAATCTACCTTTGATTTGTGAAATTCAAGTCATCCTCTCTCAAATTTTAGTTTATAAACAAATAATCCTGATATATTTGGTGGTTCAGATTGATATTGGGGTATAATTATTTATCCTAATATTACATTTGGTGTCAATTTAGGATTAGAAGAAGTAACTATTTCCTAAAATCGGTCTCATTTGTCTCTTGCTCAAAAATGTGGAATCACTAATCTCTTCAATATTAGTGAACCTCATCTCAATTCTATATGGATCCCATTCTTGATTTTTTTTTAATTCATTTTAGAATTAAGTTCAATTAAAAGTAATAAATTAAAATATTCACAATTAAAAAGTTTAATATTCAAACTTGATTTATAATATCTTTTTTCAAATTTATAAAAAAAATACTACTTTTTATTTTTAAAAAAAAAAAAAGAAAAATGATATCAATCCAATCTAATACTATAACAAATATAATACTATTAAGTATATCATAATTTAATCTAATCTATTACAATTTGAAATAATAATCTCATACACCAAACACAAGAGCTTAATCAAGGCTATATTTGGTAAAGAGAAAAGAGAATGGGATGAAAAGAAAAAATTGTTAGGATTATGCCAAAAAAATATTTATTATATATAGATATTTATTGAATGTTATAGATATTCAATAAATATTGTTAAGTATATTATAATTTAAGTATTATAATAGGATAATACTATTAAGTATATCATAATTTAATCTAATTTATTTCAACTCGAAACAATAATCCCATACACTAAACACAAAAGCTTAATTAAGGCTATATTTGGTAAAGAGAAAAGAAGATAGGATGAAAGGAAAAAATTGTTAAAATTATGCTCAAAAAGTGTTTATTATTTGTGGATATTTATTAAATATTATAGATATTTAATAAAATATATTTCATACATAATATTTGTGATAATATATTGATTATTGGTATGGTAGTAAATGTCAAAAGATTTTATGATTTATTCATTAGAGAAATATTTGAATAAAATTTTTTATTAAAGTTAAGACATATTTTCTCTAATTAATTCATATAAGTTTGTTCACAACTAATAAGAGAAAATTATACACTTTTCTTAGATTGTGTTGCAAAACTCATCTGTACATTTACAGTGTGTCTTAATCTATATTAGTATGATCATATGCAAAAAGTATTGGCGTGTAAATATTGAACATGAACCATGTAAAATATATTATTGTAATAAATACCGTTGACAATAATATATTTTCATAAACTTGATAATTAACATATGTCTTTCTTAATCTTGAAATAAATGATGAATCTATATTTATAACTTGTATTATTTGAGATATTAAAAGATATGGAAATTGACGATCATAGATAAGTGAATACTACCTTGAGAAGCTATAGGAGCTTGGATGATTTAAAACTTAGCTAAATAATTAATAAAATTTGATATTTTATTAATTAAAGACTTTTGTAAATCTAGTATTCCATTAGATACAGTCTTAAATCAAGGAATTGAAATATATAATTAGAGGGACAAAATAGTAATTTTACCTAGCTTTCATTATCAGTATTTATATGAGGATACAGCTGCAAATGTTAATTATCTAATGAGCATAATTTTAATTATAAAATATTTTGTGATATTTATTTAATTCAAAAGTGTAATTTAGACATTTAGTGGAATAAGTTTATAACTAATGGTATAAACACAATTAGATTAAAAGTTAATTATAACTACGTCTTTGTCTATTAGAGCTTGAATTAAATAGGTTCATTTGGGCCCATATCTACACCAATATTAAATAGGTTCATTTGGGCCCATACGTACACTAATATTTTGGGCCACATGAGATCAATTAAGCTCAAATAATTTTCTAGGCAATTATACAAAAAAGGAGAAAAATGCCAGACTGTTGGGTGTGCAATTGGGGCCCACCCTACTACTAAACAAGCAGTAAAATTCTGCCAGCACTGGCCCCTAGGACTGGCCAAATTTCAATTATAGGCCTAGAGCTAGCCAAACTTTACTTATATGAGGAGCCTGTAAAAGGCTCATTTCCTCTCCTTTGTGTATTATGTTCTGTTTTGACTGAAATATTAGTTTAGCAACTGCACATAAAATTGAGAAAAAAGTGTAAGAGAGAAATTCTTAAAGTCACTATTAGAGGCTATTAGAGTTTTTGGATTCTCATTTTGGAGTTGATCAGGTTGGTAAATTGATCTAACAACTAAGAAAATCATGCATGCATGCAGATATGGAAAAACACATGATCATATCATGAACGCAGTAGAAAAATTAGCAGATTTAAGTTTTAAAATTTTTTACATAAAAATAGTTTTCATAACCATATAATACACATGCATCATATACAGGATCATGTACAACATAAATCAAATCTAGATACAAAACCCTAGAGATGAGATTAGGGTCTACCTCTTGTAGCGTGTTCCTCCTTGATCTCCTTCTTAATGGTGATCAAACCTCCAACCCTAGATCTTCTTGTCTATGCTCTTGCTCTTAGTTGACGAAACGAGTGGGCACCAAGTCGAAACCTTCGTTGGAGAACGATCAAGAACGTCTTCTTGATCCTATGGAATACCGGGATGTGAGATGAGACTATGAGATTGTATGAAACATTTTTCTCTCTCCCTTAGCCTAGGTTGGCCGAAATCTCTCTCTCTTCCTATGCCTTATGCGTGTAACTCTTTATGAGTTACTGTGTAGTTTTTCCTCTCATATATCTTATATATATAGGACCAAAAACTGCTAACCCTATTCCAATTAGGATTGAGCTTGTTCTCCAATTTAAGCTTTGGGTATATTTTTATAAATATGTCCAACTCATTAAACTTATTTATAAAAACACCAACTTTTGTGTAGAATCATTATTTTACACAGTTTCATAAAACTTATTTCACAAATACCACTAACCAATTAATGACCTTAATTGAGCTAGACAAGGGACTTAATGGATCCAAATAATCTAAGCTCTAAGAATATGATAAATACATAATAACTCTTATTATGGTATTTATATAAATATTATTAATAAAGGGGACACTCCACTAAAGGCCCAATATTGCACTCTTAGATTAAATGTCATGCCTTTTATAGAGATTTAATCAACTAACCTTGATTAACCGATCTATCTAGCATATTCTATACCACATATCGTAATTGGATAGGTGAAATTACCGTAATACTCCTCCAACACCTATTTACTTTTAAGTTACCATATTTCTATCAAGGAATGATGTTATCGATAATTTTGTTCTCAATAGCTATTTAGACAAAATTATCAATCAATTCACAAAGTGAATACTAAGATCTTAGATTTAATTATTCAATGAATCTTGAAAGAATCTAAAGTGGTATTAATGTATAGTGTCCTTAACTATTTGATGTTCCCATCAATTCATTAAGTCATAACCTCCAATATGTCAGAGTTCACTTCTAACTTCATAGAGGTTAATCTTTTAATAAATCAAAAGGCTATAACCCATGAAAGCAAGTCCAGTCAAACATTAAGGATTAAGATTTATATGCTAAGAGCTAGTTTGTGATAATATAAGAATTGAGTTACGACACTCTAATTCTTTATATTACCTGGTCCAGTTTAATACACATAATTTGTTTATGTTATATTAGTGTTTGTATCAGAAGTCAGATACTTTAATGATTTGAGACACATCATTCTTGTTGAGAAAGACAAACACTACAACATATAATAAATAAAGTATTCAATCTTTATTTACAGATTATAAACTACTTCATTTAGACTTAGATAAAGAAACAAGTCTTCCTGTAATTGACACTTAATCATGTTTATTTTTTTATACACATATAAAGTTATGGAATCTTTTTCAGATGAATAAACTATTCAACTAAGATATCATAATTTCATATAAGAGATAGATGTTTATACTCAAAATAAAATTATTAGTTTTCTCTGTGGATAATGCCATAATGGTATATTGTCGTTAAACGATATCGAAAGTGTTATGTTTCATATTTGGTCTTATATTTTCATCAGTTTGTTTCCTATTTGGTCTCATATCTCTGTCCCTTCAATTATTTCCTTCCTTCATGTAATCTGAGACTAAAATTTTACGAATAATTTCACTCTACGTTAATGTAATAATTTGTAAAGGTACGAATGAATTAATTGCACTACATCAACATCAATATCACCATTTCGAACTAATATTCATTTTGATCCTAAAGATGAATATATATGATACATATATATACACGCAAATTAATCTTCATTTTCTACACCTCTTCTCTTCTCTTTTCTTTTATATTTTTGAGTGAACATATCTTTCCTGGTAACATATATTATACATTTACACTGCAAATTAACTTAGGTATTACAGACTGGCATGACTACATAACTTTTTCTCTTTTCAACTTTTTGGCTTACAAGGAAAATTAAATTAAATAAAAAGAAAAAAAAAAAGGGAGAGGTCTGATCCTCCTGCTATACCATACGATCTGAGCAAACACTACTGAGTGCTGACAGTTTGGACTTAATTTGTAATGGCCGGTACGTAAAGAAGCATGCAAGATATTATAATATAAAATTTACATGCATATATATTAATTGAAAAAAAAAAAACAATTTTAAGAAAAATGGGAAATGAAAAGGGGAGCTTTCTTTTTTTTTTTCCTCTTTTTTTTGGTGCTGTTATATATAATTATTTAAATCACAATACATCATGATGACCATCAAGGTAATTTAACAGCACAGCAATTGAATCATAGCTTTTGCCTTTTATGGGTTTATATATGGTTTAACTGCTTCATCTGCACTTTTTGGAAGCTATATAATTAGCCTAGTAAGTCCATTCTTTTGGAAGAAACAATTCCGGGGACGAATTTCTTTTTTGAGAAATAAGGCAGCATTGCGACGAAGCTACATCCTTAGCTTTTCTTATATTTTTTACTGAATTATTCACGTTATTAATATCTCCACCTTTTCGGTTGGCTTTAGGAATATCTGAAAAAAAAAATCATAAAAATTAGAACTAAGCTGTTTAATTTGTACGATGTCTTCTATATGAAGATGGAATCTAATATTACTTTCTTTTTTTTTTAATAAAGCGACTATAATACATTAATTTAATGTTTTAGCAACAGAGCAGAGGAAACTAAATTAAACCTTGTCGAGGTGAAATTTGAAGGCCTAAGGCATGGACGTTAAGGTTGAGAGCTTGGACCACCCGCGAGGGAAGGAGAACAGGAGCACATGCTACATCAACACAAATTGACAATATTAATATAAATTCTAGTGACATGTATACATATATATACATATATAGAGATATATATAATTGACTGCCTTCAACTTTAAGTAATGATCTCCGGTCCTCCGGATAATATTTATATAGCGAATTTCAAATATTTAAGTATATATAAAAGAAAAAATATATATATTTATGGTGAGATGCAATTGCGACATTTCTCTTTTCACCTTTTTGGAAGAAAGAAGGTTTCTTTTTCCTTTTTTTTTTTTTTTTTAAAAAAAGGCTATGTATTTTGGAAGAAAGAACTTTTTCTTTTTTAGAAAGCAATCCTAACCATTAATTTTGCTTGAATTTTGTTGATAAGCGATGATTGGTTTATTAATTATAAAATCTAAACGTTGTGTCCAAAATTAATGCCAGATCATATTATAAATTTAATTAGAACTGATAAAGTTAATATTGGATTAGGTATAGTTTCAATTTTAGATGCGGAAGCAGAATCAAATTAATTCTTAGTAATGTATAGTTTATATTGCATATATATTGTACCTGGCTTCTTATTGTTTGAATGTTGTACGTTGGTGCCTGCTCTTTGTGGAAGAAAAACGCCAGTACCACACGATTTTTGGCCAGAATCTAAGAAAATAGCTTGCATTCCATGTCCTCCGGATGCCCAATTTTGCCCAAATTTTGGTCTATGTGGTGGTCTTGTGTTACTAGATTTTGTGTTCTGCAGCAACATTTTATAATGACGCATTGAATTAAACAAGTTTCGAATTTTCAGTAGCGTTCACTTCTTTAAACGTTATAAAATATGTAAATGATGATAAGATTAGTGTAAATTATTATTTCTGTTGGATAGAATTAATAGAGAATATTCAACGCGCCATGGCCGCGTGGCTTAATGTTTCATGATTGTATTTTTATCGTACTATTATTAATATTAAACATTATTGGCTAGCTCCTTATAAACTATAATATACTCCAGTTCACACAACGCGGTACATAAATGTTCCGCCAAATGGAGCCTCTAAATCAATGACTCGATAAAATTGACTTGGATAACCACTAATTGAAATTCGGCAACTCCTAGTTCAAGTAATAAATTATTATTAATATATGTTTCTTGACGACAAACATTAATTATATATGAGTTCGCAACTAGGCAGCTCAAATCAGTAATATAACCACAAGAGCAAGTTTAAGTATATATCCCTAGAAAGAATTTTATTGGCTTGAGATGACAAAAATGACGCTTTTGCTTAAAATTTTTTACACTCAAGTACATTTCTTTTCATGCGTCGGATCAATGGAAATTTCTATCAAGGGTATATAATAGTTTTTTCAGAATAGCTAGCCAATCAATTAATCTAGTAATTCTACAAAAGATTATCATGTATTGGCATCTCTTAGAATACAAGATAACATTACTATTTTTTGTCATATCATATACTATAACTACTACCAAGTAATTTGCTATGTTGATTGAGAAAAGAAAAGGAAAAATATGCTGTCTTTTTAAGCTTAACTAAATGTCTTATTTTCATTTAGTAAGAAACTATAGTATACCCGGCCCCCACAACAATATATGCAGTCCTAGATGAATGAAAAATGACATTTTATCCTTTGAAAAAAATTAAGAAAGAAAAGATTACGTGCGAGATAAAATCAGTCCTGGAAATAAAATGAGTAATAAAATAAAATAAAAAATTGCCTATTTTTTTAGAGTTCTCCATCAGTACGAAAACTGTTTTCCCAATTGCGCTATGCGACCCAAATTAGAACAAGACACTTTAGTGGCACTAAAGTTTCACCAAATAAACTTGGACTATAAGCCATATTGGGGCTTAATTTGTTTATTAGCAAATGTTCGTGAACGTTGCCTACATAACTAAAAGTAGGCTCAAGTGTAACATAGAATCTCACCAAGACCGGTCACCCAATATTTACATCGAAATATATCAACTTAATTAAACTGAATAAATTACAAGATTAATAATACTTTTCCAATTCATTCATGCATCCAGCCTCAATTTCAAATTAAAATTTATAAATAAAAGCTTATAATCTTGTGTACCAAAGTTTTTAAGAGCAAAATAAATGGGAGAAAAGGAAATTGGAAATTTAGAACGCATGTTTTTAGCATTTTTGTCTAATTTCTTCGACTTGAAAAGACTAATAAATTAAAACTCAAATAACTTTAAATTCCTCATTTCATTTTCCTCTGATAGCTTCAATTGCTTGAAAGACACAGCCCAATATGGTGTCTAAACAATACTACTACTACATTATCACATGACAACTAATTTCAACATAATTCCCTCTTTTTTTTGCTCGTAATATTTTTTTTGATAAATATATGTTATTCCATATCTCATAGCACACCAACGAGTATAAGCCACGTAGTCATCCTGAATCTAAAATTTCAGGTAAGTAACAGAATCATAGCTAATTAATCATTAATTTTATTTAAGCTAATAAGTACCATGGGAAGCTCTTCCGCCGGAAATCTAATGAGACGACGGTGGTGTTGGTGATAACGGTGGCGATGCTGCTGGTACGGCCTCACATGTGCCTAAACAAGAAATTAGTTAAGACCAAAAAAAAAATATACACTATTATCGTATTATTAATAAACTAACTAAAACCAATAAAATTAATTAGTTTATAAATTGGAAAAAAAAAACTCGTTTAAGTAAACATATATATATATATATATATATATATATATATATATGAATGAGACTATACCTTTGTATCGCAGGCTTCATCTAGAACTTGAGAGGGAAGAAACAACATTCCTTCCTCGAAACCAATAAGCTCTCCTTCATGATGATCAGCAGCAGCCATGTGTGAGAGAGAGCTTTAAATTCTAATGTCTGGGATTTTAGAGAGAGAAGGAGAATATTAATGAGTTTACGAGCTCCAACTCCTAAACTGCAACACAACTAATAAATAGTTAACTCGGAGAGCCCAAAAATCGTACAGTCTGGTATTGGAAGCGCTCTTCCGTCAGCGCGTGGAGTTAGGTTTGGTTACAAACGGCGTCGTTTACCCGCAGCGTGCTTTTCACTTACGCGTTCTGTGGGTATGGTAGCCAAATCGGTTTTTTTTTTTTTTTTTTTTTGCATATTATGGGTTATAATGGACCTTGATTTCCGACCATAATTACGTACGAAACCCACGAGATTGGGGAGTGATTAAGTGGGTTTTGTCGGTTTCCCTCTGTTTTGTGCCTAATTCCCATTTTTGACCTTGCACTTTTTATTTTTTATTTTTCCCTTAACGCTGTCAAATTTTTTTTTTTATTTCAGATTCTTTCCTAGTATGCTACTAGGACTGCTGAAGATTTTGAAATCATATTAAGTAGCTAATATTATATTTCAAAATTTAAAATCTTTATTGGCACAATAAATGCAATTGACTAGACCAATTTAACACACAATAATAATACCCAAGATAAACCTGAACACTTTCTTTTTCTTTGCTTACTGCCTAAGAATGTATTCATTTCAAAAAAAAAAAAAAAAACAAAGGTCCCTGCTGTCCAAAGTATTTTTTTCTTTTTTAAATATGGTTTTAATTGTAAATCTAAGATAAATATTCCATAAAAAAATTAAGAAAAATAACAAGCGTGTCCTATAGGGACATGAGTGTCATTTTACGATAAAGAATTTGGCCGACCGGTCGCCAAATATACCAAGAACCTGATCCTGATTATTGTAGTTCATGGCGAAATAAGGTCACTTGAGTAATTTAAAAATATTCACGTAATGCGGGTATGTCGATTGGGTTGGGTTCGGTAAACCCCTTACTCTTTGGTGGTTGCAATTACTCTTCATGTAACGCTCCGATACTTCCTCTATCACCTGTCTTTTTTCTTTTAAATAAAATCTGTTTTTTTTTGGCTTATAAATGTAAATTTTTTAAAAAAGAATCTTTTTTCCTTTTTTTTTTATAAAAATTTATTTTTTGCTTTCTTATACGTTTGCATACTATGCAGCGATAAGTGCCTCCTCTTCTTAACCACCGTACCAACCATCTCATCACCACCTTGAAAGGTTTGGTTTTCGAAAAAAGGGTCCCATGTGAGATAAATAAAACGATTAAAATTGAGTTTTTGGGCATGTTTCAGTATGCTTTCTTCAGGACCTTGTGTACATGTGGTCACTTTTGCTATTTTAAGAGAAACTGACTGATTTTGAGGTTTTAAATTTTTATTAATAAAAACCATGTTTTAAAACTTTGTGCCTCTTTTTCTTTGTCTACCTATCTGATTGACACCGAAGTAGATGGCTGAATCTTCTAGAGCTCTCAACCAATCCTAAACCATTTGTATTAATTATTTGACATGTACGTTAGAAGTTGAAACGTGTAAAGGTCTGCAATAATCCAACCTAATTACAGTAGGTCAACCCTAAACAATAAAGTTTGTCTATAACAAATTGTACTTTTTTTTTTCCCTACAATACATGTATATTGTGAGAAATGGTAGAGTGGTTTCAAGTATAAGCCAATTTAGGCCAACTAATTCGCCGTTTAAGATATGGTTCAACATTATTAAGAGAAAAATCTTTGGAATTGGATTTCGATGAAGTAATTAATATATAAGTACCACTTAATTACGTTATTTTAATAATATTATAATATAGACATTATTTAAGATCTTGATTTTAGATTCGAATTACTTCAGAAATAGACGTGAAAGTCTATTATCTCTAATCGGATAAGGTAGAAATTGGATAATAATATGTATTTTTCTTTAATTTATAATAAGTAAAAATTTAAGATTCACTTAAAAAAAATAATATTATAATGCAAATCGGAGGTTAATTCATAGTTTATTGTTGTTACAATCATACGTGGCATGAACAAGTGAATTGGTTTAATTAATGAAACCATGTACGTATTAGAAAGCTTAAGCATATCAACCACGTCTTTTTTAAAATCTTCAATTTGACTGCTAGCCAGTAAATAAGTTTGGGTGAATATAATTGTTGGAGCGGTTTCTCACCAGTCGCCCACGTGTCATGAACTGCTGATGCTGGATTCTCCAACTGTTCACGTGTCCTTGCTGTCTCAAAACTCTCTGAACTCCAAGCAAGATCGGAGAGGCGGGGGTGGCTACCTGCAAAGACTCTCCGATGCTTAAGTCAGTGGTTTTTCTTTGCGTTTTGGTAGCAAGGAGAAAAATATATCAGTCTCAATATCTATCTCTTTGTCGTGTTTTCTTTTTTAAGTGTTTTTTGTGCCAACCTCCTCTTTTAGGAACACATAGCTTCAATATATGTAGCTCTCGGATAGTGAACAGCCTGGTTCTCTATCTTTGGAAAAGTAAATATAATCATGAGTACCTTTCACCTCCAGATCTTTTTAAACCATCACGGGCCGAGATTTCTGTGACCTCTTCTGTGCTACCGCGGCCTGATTTTCGCTGCCTCCTATGGCTTCAATCTGTCAGGAGCAAGATTTGGGCACATCGCCGTTCTGTCAGGACGGCTTGTCCCTGCGCGCGCACCTACCCAGAAACGCATTAAATGCTCTGTCCGGGTCTGGAGCCGTGGGGCTGCCTTCCATCGTATCCAGTTTGAAGACCCTTGGGGCTTCTGACCTCTACGACTGTTGAGGTGAGGGTCGCTGTTCTTAGACAGCAGACCCTTGGGGCCTCGGACCGCCAGCTGTCGTGGTTTCGAGGTCTGACCGGCTGAACCGTTCGGGATCAGTGGTAGATTCTGCCTTAAATTCGGAAGACCCATAGGCCGATGGTGAGATCACGTGCGATCCGCGTGACCCTTCTCGTGGCTCAAGGTTCAGGAATGGGCCCCACAATAATTAATACCGTACTTGTCTTATAAACAAAGTGTGTGTGGTTGTTTTCCCCTCGATGAAAAAGGTTTCCAACCTTATATCAATGAGTCTATAGCTAACCATGTGGGCCTTGGAGAGTGCAAGAATGATAAAACGGTACAAATTCTATTAAAGCTTAGCTAATAACACGAGCTACTACCCTTTTTTTTCCGTCATATATTCAACTTATGACAAATGGGCATATCACCAACACCAAATCAAGAGCATTTTTCAGAGGGAGATTTAGATTATTTTAGGTTTGAGGGATGTATAGCATATTAATAGTCATATATATGTTATGGTGATGGTCCTATTGAAAAACATTAGGTCTTTTTTTTTTTTTTGGTTTTATAACCTTTGCCAAATGTTATGTATTGTTGATGGAATTTCCCCATTTATTACGAAAATGACGCATGGAAGCATTTCAGTGGACATTGGTTGTGGCAGCAGTGAACCTAGATTCATCGACTCTAAAGACCATTATCCCTATATTGGCAAATTAAAGCACACAGTTTGCATCTGAACACTTATATGAATAACACGCATAACATTGACACATACCAAGTGACAAGAAATTTTGCTTTTGTCCCACCACTCATATATAACACGTCATTGTACTCTCTTAATTAGTCGATCATAATGCTAATGGGATACATGTACATCCAATCTCAAATTGCTTATTTTTGATGCTGGACGCCATCAAGGATTGGAATTGCTATTGGATCCTTGGTTTTCCCTTCCTGGCTTTTAAGGCCTTAGTCGGTTGCTTGGCCGGCTTTTTTTGTCTTTGCCCGCTCTGTTCTGTTTGGTGTTGTGCGTGTGCCTCTCTTTAATGAACTAATTTTCAGCGGAAAAAAAATAGAAAGAAAAAGAAAAAACCTACGACTATGTCCGTACACCCGTAGTCCCAGTTTTTGAAAGAATACTTGTAGAACGAACACATGGAGTCATTCGGATACATATGCATACCGTACATGGACAGGTGTTGCTCAACCACACTATAAACTTTAAACCGTCTATATTGAAATTTGTTGTTAAATTTCTTGGTAAAAAAATAAATAAGAAACATGTTGTAGCATCTGAAAATATACTTCAATGAAAATAAACTCAAAAAAAAATTTGGAGAGAATAATAGAAGTATGATTTGCATTTTTTAGCTAGGGTTCTTGAAGCGCTGTAAACTTGAAGAAAATTGTTTTGTAATTGTTTATTTTTATGTTTAAAATTTATAAATTATTTTTTTAATACACTTTCAGACGTCACCAGTATTATATGTTCTTCACGTATATTTTTTGTTAAAAATTTAACAATATGCTATAATTTAGACAATCCAAAGACCAAATTGTTACAAATCATAAAATTCAAAACCCAAATTACTAAAATTGAAATTTTGAGGACCAAATTGTCGTAGATTAGATAATTCATGGGCCATTTGCCCCATTAACCTTTTCTTTTTGGGTTTTAACTGGGCATCGCTCTTGATTAGTTGGGATCTTGAGACACTATCGCAAAAGGACTTGGGATATTAGATTATTTAATGGTGAAAGTTTTAAAAAATGAAAAATTTTGGATTTAATTAGAAAAATATCACTTTTAAAAGTATTTAGAAAATACTATTTTTTATTAATTGATATTTGAGGTAACCTGTCAAATGTAATTTGATTGGTTACTTCAAGTAACTGACTGGTTACTCAAAGTAACCCAACTAATTATCTTGTGTATCGCTAAAAAATATTAATTTGAAAAAAATAGTATTTTTCTAAATATGTTTTAAAAGTGAAAGTTTTTTAAAAAAATTTCAAAAGTGATATTTTTCTAAATCAATTCATAATTTTTCCAAAAAATTAGCTCATTTGAGATTTTTCAACTTTTAACCCGATGGGCTTGGAGTATTATGAGAAGCCAAAATGACCTTGGCATATTGATATGTGTTTAATTTTTGAATCTAGATTATATATACTAATATTGAATTTATCAATTTTTACGGAGAAATTTACACATAGTACTCATTTTTTAAATTATTTTCATAAATAATATTTTTTAATTTTTTTTTAAAAAATACTTGTTTTTATAGTCTACATTTCATATAAAAAAATATGATTAGTCGATATTTACAATGTAAATTTTATTTATGAGGTACACATTTTATGTATAAAATATGAATGGTATACATTTACAATGTAAATGTTTACCACGATTTACATTTTTCATTATAAATTTGACCTATGATATACCATTTAAAATGTGTGCTAATTTTTAGTATATTTTTTATTCATGAAATGTAGACCATAATATATATTTAATGTATAAAATATATACCACAGTATATATTTCATGTGCAAAATAGTGGAGGTCTACATTTCTCAAAAAATAGCTATAAAAACGGATATTTATAAAATGAA
The DNA here is from genome assembly GCA_002914805.1 of Parasponia andersonii. Classification (NCBI taxonomy): domain Eukaryota; kingdom Viridiplantae; phylum Streptophyta; class Magnoliopsida; order Rosales; family Cannabaceae; genus Trema; species Trema andersonii. Next base: position 557,598 of record JXTB01000185.1, on the reverse strand, counting down.
AATAAGAAATAAGTATTTATGGAAGTATGGTTTTAAAAATAGGTATTTATAAACTTTTCTCATTTTTACGTGTTAAAAAATCAGTTTTATATAGAGAATTTAGAGTGTATGACTTTTTTTCAAAAGAGTATTCAGGGTATTGCTTGATATATTTTTTTTAATTAGTAAGTATAATGGCTTAACTGCTCCAATTGAAACTTTCACGATCAAACTACCACAAGTTGGATAATTAATGGGCTATTAGTGTCATAAACCCACAAGAAAAAAAATCTATATTAGATGCAACTTTCTTCCAAGGCAGGTATAGTGTCCATTGGAAAAAGTTCAAATATATTCGTTTTTAAAATTATATTTTCATACTCATTTTTTTAATTTTATTTCATAAATACCTATTTTTAAATTTTTTTTAGAGAGGTATAGACCACCATTATTTTACACATGAAATGTATATATTTTATACATTAAATGTATACTGTAGTCTATATTTCATGAATAAAAATTACACTAAAAATTGGCTCATATTTTGAAATATATACCATTTAAATTTTATACATGAAATGTATACCTCATTGATAAAATTTACATTATAAATATGGACCACTTATATTTTGCACATGAAATGTGGATCGTAAAAATGAGTATTTTTGAAAGAAAAATTAAAAAGGGTATTTATGAAAAAGTTTTAAAAAACGGATACTCGCCGTAAATTCCTCCTGTCAATTTGGGTCGGTAGACTGATGTTAAATCAGCCCAATCTTAGGCCCATCCTATTCTGGTCTATAAAATTTTATAAGCCAGGCTGGACTTAGGCAAATCCGTCCTAGCCCACAAATTTTGTGAGCCAGACCAAATCGACTCGCAGCCTATGTAAGCCTATAGTCAAATGGATTGTGCTGGGCTATTTGACACTTCCGTGCCCAACCAACGAATTAACAGACTCCCCAAGAGCATTATATCTGACGCATTTATTAGGTATTTTACTTCACCTCGACTCAAAGCCCCTCTTTCTCTCTCTCCCTCCAAAAGAAAAAAAAGCCCCTCTTCCCCACATCATCAAAAAAATATAATTAGTTTATTATATTATTCATTCAAGAAAGAAATTATTATACAACCAATTTATATTGAAAAAAAAAAAAAAACCCCTCTTCCCAACCCCAACCCAAGTCGCGCGGTCACTCGCTCCTGTAGCCTTAGCTGTTTTTTTTTTTTCCCCCCCCGTTCCAATGTCGATTGGCTTCGCCGGAAGTTTCAGTTCCCGAGGACGGAACGGCGTCCGAGTCGTCGTCGCTGGTGATCGCGGCACCGGAAAATCGAGCTTGATCGTTGCGGCCGCCACTGAATCGTCCCCGGAGAACGTCTCTCCCGTACTTTCCCCAACTCGCCTTCCCGCCGACTTCTTCCCCGATTTTGTTCCCCTCACCATCATCGACACTTCGTCCAGGTCCGTCTGCCCTAACCTAAATCGCACATACATACATATATATATACACACACACACACACACACACACACACACACGCATGTATATATTGCTGATTCAATAATTCTTCAACTTTGAATTTCTCTGTATCTTATGATTCGATTTCACTAAAAAATTTCTACAATTCTCGAAATTTAGCATAACCAGCTTTGGTTATTCGTGTATAATTTTCCCTTATTTTATTTCATTGGTTCAGAATTTTGATTAGCCTCAGAAACTTAATACATCTTTATGAAGTGAAGCCATGTAATTAATGCCGTAGTTTAATATTACGACTTATTATTTAGTCAGTTGTGTTCAGTGAGTCCTTTGGCAAAATGACAATATGAAAAAGTTTTATTAGCAAAATGACCATCTTCTATTTAACATTGAGCGACCATCATGGTAAAAATAAGGTCAGCTGAATATAGAAGTAAAGGTCACTCAAGTCATTTTGCAAATAAAAATTTTAGGCATGACTTTCCATTTCTCATGTTGTCATTTTTTCCAATTCCTCGTGTTCAGTTGTAGCTTGTAATTTGATATTGAAATTTCTAGTCTTATTGTTGTGTCAAAGGAAAAGAATATAATTTGATTATTGTGTTACTATAAATTCAAAGTTGATGTTTTTATGGTACGTTATGTACATACTAGTTTGGAGAGTAGAAGTAAGCGCAATGAAGAATTGAAGCGAGCTGATGCTGTGGTGTTAACATACGCATGTGATCAACCAATGACGATTGCTCGTCTTCGTAGTTTCTGGCTTCCTGAACTTCGTCAGTTGAAGGTTTGTATCTCATGTCTTTCGTTAATGAGTTGGTTCTCAAAAAATTGTCTGTTAGGAAATGAACTAATTGTGTTAAAGTTCTATTAATTTTGCAAATGGATAGGTGAAGGTGCCAGTTATTATAGTGGGCTGCAAGTTGGATTTGCGAGATGAGCGCGAGCAAGTGAGCATAGAGCAGGTCATGTCACCAATTATGCAGGAATTTAGGGAAATCGAAACTTGTATAGAATGTTCTGCTGCTACTCTCATCCAGGTATAATGAAGTACCTAATCCATTTTTTGTTACTAGATTTCTCTCTTACTTACTCTCTTAAATATTTGATTAGTGTGTTGAGCCAGACCCAAAAGGGTAATATAAAATGCTTGAATCTATTTTATTGTGACTTTTCGAGAGGTTGTTTTTTCTAGCCATTCAGAAAGGGAATGCCAGCTCCATCAGTGACAGTAGTGCATTATGTGTTTTTATCTTCTCTTTGATGATAAATGCAAACTTAGTTTACCTTGGCAAGTTATAGAATTTTTTTTAAGCCTTTCTATTTTTCTTTTGGTGAGGAGAAACAATGTATTTTTTTTTTGTTCAAAGGAAACAAAGCTTGGTAAAGGGCAACTCAACAATACTTGTATCGTTTATTCCATGTTTTGCTATGCTTTCTCAACTGCACCTATTGATGAATGACCTTACACCCTGATTAAAATCAAAGGTTGTCAATGAGACAGCTTTAACTCGTTACTTTACTTCTTCCAGATTTCCTAGTTATAAAGTCAGATGGTCAACGCTAAAACATTATGCTTGCTTCATTCTAGGTCCCTGAAGTTTTCTATTATGCTCAAAAAGCAGTGCTTCACCCAACAGCCCCATTGTTTGATCAAGAAAGACAAACTTTGCAGCCTCGATGCATTAGTGCATTGAGAAGGATATTTATCCTTTGTGATTGTGACATGGATGGTGCCCTTAGCGATGCAGAGCTGAATGAATTTCAGGTTAATTCTCCTCCGCCTGATGGCTTTATTGTGGTTTGTCATTCATTTTTCTTTTGGGGAGTTTAACATTTTTATTTTATTCTATATAATAAAATTATCGACCAGGTTAAATGTTTTAACGCTCCATTACAGCCTGCTGAAATTGTGGGTGTTAAAAGGGTTGTGCAAGAGAAACTACCTGATGGAGTCAACCAGCTTGGTGTTACTCTTACAGGTTTCCTTTTTCTTCATGCTCTTTTTATAGAAAAAGGGCGCCTTGAGACAACTTGGGCTGTCCTCAGGAGATTTGGATATGACGATGATTTAAAACTCAGAGAAGATTTTATTCCTGTTCCATCCAATCGTGCTCCTGATCAGGTAATTAATTGAACTTTGTACCACAATAATATTGAGTTGTTAATTACTCAACTCTGGATTCAAGTTTTTTCTCAAACATATAGTTGATAGTTGGCTTAGCGTGTCAAATTTTGCTATGTATAATACATGTCATGTCCCATGACCTTCATTTCATACTTCTTCTAACTTCATAGTGGTGATACTTATGATGACCCCTTTTGATATTCTTCCATCAATCTAATATATGACAATCAAAGATTATAATTTCTTTATGTTTTCATTTTTTTTTTTCAGCTTTTTGGGTTTAGAAAACAATTTTCTTTAAATGTCATATTGTAGACAATGGAGCTAACAAATGAAGCAGTGGAGTTTTTGAGGGGGATCTTCCGATTATTTGACACTGATAATGTATGTCCTGATTCCTGTCAAATTATACTTGCACATTGGTGTAATGTTTTGTACTTAGTGCTGAATCGGTACTTAGTGTACTGTCTTTAAATCTTCATGTTGCAACATTCAGGATGGAGCCCTAAAACCTTCTGAGGTAGATGAGTTATTCTGTACAGCTCCAGACAGGTGAACTAAACTGTCAGGTTTTCGTCCTAAATATTTTGTGCTTACACTTTTGAATGTCGTGATCACAGTATTTATATGTGTATGATTGTTTCAACAGTGAATTTATCGTGATTTTATTTTCTCTCGTCAGCATAGGTTTCTTATCTGTATTCTTAATTTTCAGACCTTGGAACGAGGCTCCATATGAAGATGCTGCAGAAAGAACAGCTCTGGGTAATTTATCTCTTAATGGGTTTCTGTCTGAGGTCTGTATGCCTATAGCCTGTTCATACCTACACTTCCCATAGCCATAATTGGTTTAGACGTTTATTACATTACTCCTGACATTACCATTCCATGGTATTATAAATTATTTGGGATTAACATATAACCTGTTTAAGACAAAATACCTAGAAGTTAGAAGTCCCTGTGGCACACTTTATTGTAATAAAAATTAGCCATGAAGTCCTTGTGGAAATTTTATGTTTTTACCACAGTGGAGGTTTAGGCGGTAGGTTTTCTTTAGTCCAAATTCCTAATGAAAGAAGGCTAAGATGGAGGGAAGAGAGAGGGCGGGGGGGTTGGGGGTTGGGAGCGGTCTCTAATATAAGAGGGAAAAGGGAAAAGAAAGAAATGGTAGGAGAGAAAAGTGGAGGGAAAATGAAAAAAAGGGTTGTTTGGTAGAAGGGAAAAGGGAGAGAGGTGAAAAGTGGAGGGGAGAAAAAATTGGTGGGGGCCCACACAAAAGTTGACCCCCCAAAATGGAGAGAAAATGGGAGGGAAAACTTGTTTAGTAATGGTTGGTATTGAATGTACTAAAATATTTTTATACTCTAATTTAAAATATTAACAAAGATTGTTAAATAGTCATTTTAAAATAAACTAGTTTTCTTTCTTTTTAACATACCAAACAAATATTGGGGAAAGATACTTTCCTTTCCATGCAACTCATTTTCTATCCCTTCTATTTTTTCCTTCCTATTTTCTTTTCTCTCTACCAAACATAACATATTGGGTTACTTGCTATCTGAGTGAACTTTCTACAAGTAAATGTGGATTGTTGTTTTTGATCATTCAGGTACTTTAAAATGTGGTTCTTTATATGTGTATTGGTGGAGGAGGAGAGGGTTAACTGGTGGGTTGTGGGACCTTTTTTTGCAGCTGGTTGAATTGCTTTTTCCTCCCTTGACATATTAAATTTTCCTGTAAAATCATTCATATAGTATCTCTCAAAACAAAAACAAAAATTAGTATTTTATTCTTCAAAGCCATTTGTAATTATATTTATGATTGACATGTGGTTGCAGTGGGCCCTTATGACACTACTAGATCCGTTGCGGAGTTTGGCTAATCTGATGTACATTGGATACAGTGGTGATCCGGCTTCTGCGCTCCGTGTTAACAGAAGAAGAATAATAGATCAGAAAAAACATAAAACGGAAAGAAATGTTTTTCAGTGCTTTGTTTTTGGTGCTAAAAATGCTGGCAAGTCTGCTCTTTTGAATTCATTATTGGAAAGGTATTTCTTTAGTAGGTTACTGTTATCGTTATTGCTTAGCTGGTTGAAATTCTTTTAGATGGTTATGCCTGTGAGCCTTATACTGTATAACAATTTATATATTCTTGTTGTGATACTCCCCAAGCAGATTATATTCGAAGATTGTTTTTATTATTTATCATTAATCTTTTTCTTCCTGTTACTGAAGTCATTCTTTATCCTTTTCCTTTTGAATGTGAATTTATTTGTTGGTGGTTTCAAGTACAGGCCTTTCTCGAATAGTCATAATGCTTCATCTACTAGTGAGCGCTTTGCAGCGAATGTTGTTAACCGAGTTGGGGTGAGTCCTATCAGCAATCCTGTCCCTGATAAATCACTGGAATCAGTCAAACCTACTTTCAAAGATCCTTTCATGGACATGCAGAATTTAAGTTTATAGAAATGAACTTTGATATGTGTGTGTGTCCTGGTAAAAGGCTAGCAAAAACTAAACATGAAATAAAACAAACGAAGTAGTCCATAAATTTTACTCTCATTTTGATATCATTTAAACGAGTATGTCTGTAGAGTGGGTTATTCATATGATCATGTTTGTGATTGAATGATCGTACAGGGAAATAAGAAGACTCTTATATTAAGAGAGATACCAGAAGATGGACTTAAAAAATTTCTGTCCAACAAGGAATTTCTCGCAGCTTGTGACGTGGCTGTCTTTCTTTATGACAGGTAATTTTGATGCAATTACTTGTTGACAACTCAGTTATCTCATCTGTTAACGGGGTAAAGTGTAATAATATGTATAATACCTTTCACTTTGTGGGGTCCTCGCTTTTTTCCAACATAGTTGACCAGCTTTATCACACCCCAGGAAGTTTTGGTTGTTCTCTGCTGCACCCAATCTCCATCTGTTCCTGCCCAGTTTACACTTGGAGACATGTATATCTATGAGGTTGATCATTTGCCTTGGAAAATTGGTTCTTCAACACAAGCCCGCAGGAAAAGCATTTAGATGTTGTGTCTTTTTGTAGTGTATGTATGGTTCAGCTTCAGGAACTTAAAAACTTGGTTTATTTTATTTAGGTTGGTTTAACATTTGGAGTGTCTTTTGGAAAGTTGTCTCTGCTTAATTGTGGACTGTAACCGCTTCCTGTTACTGTTTGCGCTTATGCCATTTTCATGGCCTGACATTGTTCTCCTTTCACAGTTCTGATGAATATTCATTGAAGAGATCACAAGAACTGCTCTTTGAGGTTGCTAGGCTAGGAGAAGAAAGTGGCTATGGGGTGCCTTGCCTCCTTATTGCTGCTAAGAATGACCTGGATCCATATCCAATGGCAATTCAAGATTCAATGAGGGTATATTACTTTTCATTGGTTATCATGTCCTCATCTCACATAGGAGTTTGTTGACATACACATATTTACTGTTTCACGAATTTTAATTTGACTGGCTTAATATTACTCACTTTGAGGTTTATAAGATCCTGACAATTGCAAATTCAACTTTTCTGTTCTAGGTATGTCAGGAATTGGGAATAGAAGCACCTATTTCTGTGAGCGTGAAATTGAGTTTTCTGAACAACGTATTCAGTAGAATTGTAGATGTAGCTGAGCAAACTCACTTACATATTCCTGAAACTGAGACTGGAAGGAACCGCAAGCACTATCAACAACTTATTAGCTGCTCTCTAATGTGTATGTCAGGTATGTATAATTCTCTGCATCTGCTTGGGGGTGGGTGCATTTGTCAACAAACTCCTATGACAATAGTATATTCTGCATGACCGCATTCTTGATTACTTTATGCTACAAATTTGCAGTTGGGGCTGCAGCTGCCGTTTTTGGACTTGCAGTTTATCGTGTATATGCAGCAAGGAGAAATACTTCAAGTTAGGACTAGGAGTTGATCCTTAATCAGCTGCTGCAACTATAAGTCGATGGTTGGTTCGTCTTTTGATCCATCCTTGGTTTTTGTGCAATTACCTACTTGGTTAATTTTGAAACGGAAGATCTATGTTTTAGTATTAGGAACCTGTTTTTCTTTGGGTATGTTTTCCTTGCAAGCTTTATTTCAACTTCACCGTAGGAAAAACTTGTGGGTAATCAATTTTCATTTCGAGTAACTAGCCTTGGGCTTCACTGCCGAGATGGTCTGATGTGTAGGCCCATTTTTATTCGGTATATTGGGCTCTGTAGGGTTGACAATTTTTCTTTTGGCTCTAGAAAAATAGGAGTTGCTCCTAAAGTATAATTATGTAACCATTATGTAACCATATCTTTCCTCTCCTTGGGGAACGAGTGTTAGATATTGTTGCGAGATGTAATGGGCCTGCTCAACGTAGTACAAGTTCTATCAGGAAAATTTGACACGGAAAGCCCATAGGGCTAGGATGCACCTTTAACATTTAAGGCATGCTATTTTTATTCTAACATACATACACATCCTGAAATTGTGGATAAGGCCTTAGCTGGTCTTGCATTTAGAAGATGTAGGAGCTAGGCAGCCACTTCTCGTGTATGATTTTGTTAAAATTAGTTGTTTATGTGGACTGGACTCGTTATGCACTGGTGGCACATTTTAGTGATTTTGTTGGCACTCGCTTGCTTGGGGACAAGAAATGCTGATCTTGAGGTCAATCTCACTGAAAGAAAAGCCTCAATTCAATGCATTAATAATGGCTTTTTTCTTAGATTCTCTTCATTGGAAAATGTCTGTGTTATGTAGTCCTGGAGAATTATCTTCACTGAAACGAATCTTGTCCATTCGAATTAATTTTCCGCGTCCAGAAAGTCGTATGCGTCATTGGGAATCCATAGAAAAAAAGAAAAAAAGAGAGTGATTATGCTTTGAGATTAGATGGCTATAATTTTACAAGGTTAGATAGCTTTGGGCTAGTACAAAGGTCAGTGGGTGCGGTGGCAAGGGCCTTGTTCAAAGAGGCCTGCCCTTAACTCCACGGCCGGATGTTTCCCTTTTTGTTTACCTGATTGAAATTTTGTCCACCCAAAAAAAATCAATTAATCTCCTCCAATGAAACCTTCTCAAATTATAAGATTATGTTAGTGCGTGTAGTATCAACATCAACAAACATTATTCAGGACTCATATAAATGGATCTTAAGAGTTTTGGTCCTTGCATCATTGATGAAGTTTTGTAATACCCATGGACTTTATGACTTCTATGATTAATAGTTAAAAGGGTATCTCAAACTTGTTTGTCCTATATCGGGACATACCTGAGGCAGTGAGAGTCTGAGTCCACCGTTTCTCAGTTCATAATCAGGACAGAATCTTTTGGTGAAAGACAAAAGAAAACGGTATCTCACAAATTTTCTTCCTGTCATAAAAAGTGCAGTAGCTGATGTGAAAGGCTGGGATTCTGGGAGATCGGTGGTTCAGTGGATATGGTGAGAGGGGATAAGAGTTAAAGAAGATCTCGTTTCATTGATTTTTGATAACACTAGTCGACCAAGAAGAACCTCCTTATAGTCAAGTGTCTCTCTCTCTCTCTTTCAGAAGCTAATAAGTAATAATGTTAACCCTCTGTGCATGGAGGAAACTGTTCAAAAAGCATGCAATACTACTCGAGTCGCTTTCTAGATCTTGTATAGGAATAAAATTGCTCGCGTCCGCCTCTGTGTCAGACCACTATCTAGATATCAGGAGAATTTCGATGACTGGGTAGTACTGTTTTAAGTCTCACGAGATCAAATAAGGTGAATTGGGAAGCAGGCTCATACAACTCTAGAATATTTTATTTGATTCACTAAATCTAGAGAGGTATATTTGATTAGTTCTTGAACCTGCGGCTAGCACGGGCTACTTGCAAGCCCTTATTGGAAAACAAAATTAAAGTTGCATTGAGATGAATTCACTTGCAACACTGTAAAAGGACTTTGACTAAAATTCAGTTGAGGTGAATTGGGAAGCAGGCTCATACAACTCTAGAATATTTTATTTGATTCACTAAATCTAGAGAGGTATATTTGACTAGTTCTTGAACCTGCGGCTAGCACGGGCTACCTGCAAGCCGTCATTGGAAAGCAAAATTAAAGTTGAATTGAGATGAGTGACATATGATTCTATTTCAATTTTCTGGTAGAATTCACAATTAATCATTTTCCATAGCAATGGACGAGTAGTTAAGCCTCATTCAAGATTATGTGCTTCAAACGAGAAGTATATATACTAATTTTTTTTTAATGATTCATGATTATTCAGAATACTACTATTTTTACCATTACTTTGTTTTTTGATCAAGCGTACGTCATAACAAAAGTAAGAAGACTCGTCCTATTATAGAGAATCCTTCGTAGGAATATTGTAAGAGAAACTTTGAGAAAAAACCACATCATGCAAATGAAAATGATTAACATATTTTACCCTGATACTGAGGTGATTTGTTAAGCCGTTGGGAAACATGGACGGCAAGGGGTGTTCTACCGTGGTGATTATTGGTTCTCCTTCCTAGTCAAATAATCAACTTGTGTTGAGTGGGCCAGGCTTACATGATCACAAAATTGAAGGCACATATATCATTAGATTGCAATTCTATCCACATTGACGGTTACATGATGCACTTTCAGAGGGTGAAAAAAAAGAAAAAAAAAAACCTGAGGAAGAAATATTTGAGGAATTATTTGTTTCTTGACAGTTAATATGCTTGAGGGGAATTAATAATTGCAAGAAGACAGGAAAAATCTCATGATTCCCAACAACAGCCTATAGACTAAGATATCCAGAATCCTAATGGTTAAGGGAATGTGGGCCCCGCTGTGAGACCTCCATGGATCCTCCGGTTTCCCATATATCATCATCCCATGCCAACCATGACATAAGAACCCACTTACCTCGTCAGCTTTTCTTTATGAGTTATTTTATTTGTTTGTTTATTTTCACGTTGAAGAAGAAAGTCCAAACTCAGTATTTTTTTCTCTGGATCCAAACTCAGAACCATTTTTTTTTTTTTTAAAACCTAAGAAGAAGGCGAGACATCTTGAACCCCATATGCGCGCCGTTGGCACTCATCTCAAACTCATGATTCTTGACGTTGAAAACCGATATAATTAGGCACTTAATTATTTCAAACTTATTGACTCTTTACATTACATAGTTAAAAATTAAATTTCGCACATACATCTTACATGTTTATATATACTGTTTGGCTACAATATCCACTATGAGGCACATAGCAAAAATTACATATCTCAAGTAGAATATTACACGCTTAAAAGTGAAAATATTATGACATAAGAAAATTAAAAAAAAAAACAGATTTTGAAAACCGAAATTTTTTTTTTTAAAGAGAGTGAATACTGAAAATATTGATGTACATGTGAATGTGAATAGAAGTAAAAAGGGAAACCATAATAACAATAATAAAAGGAATAACTGTAATAGTAATAGTGAAAATGACAGTCATATAATAGAAATACTAAAAAATAACAGTTGTAATAGTAATAGTAAAATGTAATGTTCTCACCTCCTTTTAAGGCCTATAAATAGAGACTTTATTTCTTCATTTTTTTCATTCCAAAATTTGGAAACATTTCAAGTTCTCTCTTCTAATTAAATTCTTTCTTTTCTCTTTGTTTCTCCTTTCAAAGAGAGTAGAGTTTTTTTTATCAAATAAGAGGTTTCAAGAAGTGATAATGTATGATGTGAGTGAGAGAATACTTGTGAGAAAGTGCTTGGATGTATTGGGATTATTGGGTAGAAAAGAAGAAAATCTATATAATTATAGAAATATTCATATAATGAAATTCTTTTCTGAGAGTAGTTTTTTTCTTAATTTTGGAGTTTTCTACTTAAATTCTTGTATTGTGAGATTAGTTTTTATTATCTATTATTATTTATCTATTATTCTGATATTTTTTAAAATAAGATCCTGATAGCATCAAATTTGAGTTGGTCAATGTGTCTTTTTGCTTTTTGTTGGAGGCATTAGTTCTATGATTACCGGAGTTCATATATATATATATATATATANATATATATATGATATGTATATATAATATACCCATGGATAATATAGAGTTAAATTATATTCGTCCTTTATCCCATTTAGCTATAGTTTTCATTAGCCTACCAGTGGACGTTATCTGCATGGCGTTTTCGAAAGTAGTCTCATTGAACATAAACGAAAACATCATGATTCGTGCTTCACATTCCCAACGAGGTTTTCGAATACGGAAACAAAATTAAAGTTTTATGCCCATCAGAACATTAACCATCATCTCCACAAGACAATCACTGAAAAAAAAATATATAAAAATATAAGCACCCCGAGCTAGGACCCCGCTGGTGGCCTTGGTTAAACTCACCTGCTTTGCTTATGGGCCCGTATAATGGCTAACTAATGGTCCTTATTTGCTTTCTTTGTCATACCCTTTTTCACATCCATAACCATAATGTTAAAAAAAATAAAAAGTAGTATCATAGTCCATATATCATTTTTCAGGCGTACGTCTAAGAAATCCTGACAAGAGATTTCCTATATTCTTTTATTAAAAGAAAAGAGGAGGGAAATATAATTCTTCCGGGCCCTATTTTGAAATGGCCCTTTTTAGATCGGTCGTACTATAATGATTGAGGGAATTTATCTTTATTATTTTCGGACAAGAGTTGAAAAAAAAAAAAAAAAAGTACTATTCCATTGTAAGTCGTGGCATCGATGGAGATGGAAATTATCGTCCAGAGTGGATTAAGGAAAGAGAAAATATTTATGGATTAGGTTGATGACATGGACTTCCAACAACAATAGATAAAGTCCGAGTAGATTCAAAAGGGTAACTTTATTGGATTCATGTGGAGGGCAATGAAGTTGACCACGTAGGATACAAGAGAGAGTGACCACACATTGGTATTGTGTTGGCGGGGAATTCACATTCTTTTGTGTTGGCACGATGAGACCGAGGGTGACCATTGGGCCAATATTGCTTCTCTCGCCGTGGCCCTTATTTGCATATGCGTCGGTGCGGTCCTCCTTAACACGTAATTACCAATGTGTATGTATACACAAATATATATATATATATATATATTGTGTGTTATGTGGTGCATTTTTCAGGTGTCGCGGCTTTTCATCCACACATCGACAACGACAACTCCACCTTAGCTATCACACACGTGTGAGAAATTGATGTATATTGTATACGTGATATCTCGGTAATCAGTATAAGCTAAATATGTAAATGAGCACATACATCTAAAGAGTCCTCATGATGAGAGAATGAGTCAAAATGGATTGAGGCACATAAGGTATTTTGTGACAAGGCACGGTAGACACTAGACAGAGTATGAAAATGGACCAATTTCATATGTTTTATTATAATAAGGAATAAGTTGGTGGTGATGACTAGCTAAGGAAGAGTACTCAACAACTAGCTAGCTAGCAGCTACCCAATAGCTTTCAAAATCACTTTTGTTAATAGTTTCCAATATTGTAGTTTTGTTTTCATACGTGTTTTGCACTCTCACTCTCACTCTCTCTCTCTCTCTCTCTCTCTCTCACACACTCTCTCTCTCTCTCTCTCTCTCACACACACACACACGTATATATATCATAACTCTTCGTGGAATATTTCTAATTCCCTTACGATCATATAATAAATGCTCCACCCTCTGCTCCTGTATTTTTGGAGAAGCTAGCATAGCATTGTGTTGTTTTACAAGTCAACTGGCACTATATATCTTGGAGGACCCCCTAACTTGATTCTTCGTGAGAGATATCGTAGACGACCAAGTAAGGAGTGTTAGTCTAGTACTACGTATACTATATATATAATGGAACAGTATATACACATATGTTTGTATTCTTGCTAATTGTTCAAAATCGATATTCAGCCCGCCCCTCTCAAACAAAAAAAAAAAAGGAAGGTAACAAATCGATCGGTTGATTGTTAATTAGTTACATACATAAAGATACTACGTGTACTATATAATGTTAAAATTACGTGAATCCATTGCCCCTAAAAAGAAGTAACAAATTGACCTGTTGATTTTTAATTAGTTACGTACGTAAAGATTAATTAAGGTATATGCATGCCAAACAGCAGAAAAAGAAAGCATGGAGAAATCGGCATGCACACCGTTATATTTGGTTATATATATATGATTCTTAATTTAATTGGTATTTTTTTACTTATCAATAAGTATTTTTTTTAGTCGTTAGATCATAATCTAATGGTTACTATGATTTGAGTAGTTAAAAAATAATAAAAATAAATAAATATTATTTAATAATTTTCTCTTTCAACCTTTTCACCATAAAATACGTACGTGAACAAGTTTAATTACGTAAAACAATACATATAAATAGGTTCAAAAAATATCTATTAAATTGGTACCATATATATATATATAAATATATAGACTCTTTAGGTATTTTTTTTCTTTTTAACCTTGGTATAATATTATTTTGGCTAATTAAAATTCATTATGCATATTTTTTTATGATAAAAAGTTAAAGAAAAAAATTAATAATACACAGTTTTTTATGCATGTCATTATAGTCGTTAAATAATGATCAAATAGTTCAAAAGAAAATTACTTATAGAAAAGTAAAAAAAAAAATCTGCTGAATCGGTGACCTCTATATATATATATATATATATTATACAGATAGCTATATTACAACTCTCTGTACCTATATTAATTTGATGTTGAATAATAATTAATAACCATCAAAATACTTTTAAAATCAGTTTCATAGTTTAAGACTATAGGATCTAGAGGTACTAATAAGCTAACATGCTACATATTTAGACATAGTGATGTACGTACGTTACAAGTACGTACATTCCTGTAGCATGCTATAGCTTATGAGTATTCATAAAATTATTCAATGTATATACACACGCACATACGTATATACATACCATCTATGCACTTTTAATGACTGTCAACCATCGATCTTTTTCTTTTCTGGCTGAAGTATCGATCGGTATTGATTCCTAAATCCTAGGCCTTATTCCATGATTAGGTTTTGATCCGTAGTATTTCACGAGACCTAATAGAATATTCCTCGTCAGAAAATGCTATAAGGAAGATAAATATATGCATTGAAATGTCCTTTTTACGGTTTACGATTCATGAATATTTCTCAAAAGTAGTTATTACTTTTGTTGCTAGCTTATAGAAAATGCCAAATGCACACGAATCATGTATTGTATGTTTGGTCGTTCTAAAATGTTTTTTAAGACAAATATGCCACAACTTAAATTTTCTGTATGTTTATGTACCTGTTTTAACCCTATATGTATGTATTCTTGGACAAATTGTGGACTGAAATGCCAACCATACATTTCCCTAGAAAATGATCGATCGAGCTGGATTATGGAGGACCTTATACTTTTGGGATAAATATTGTGCAAGGAAATTAAAAAATTCATTACACATGACAGTTAAGCTTTAATTTTGAGAAAGAGAGCTGAGCCTCTTTATAAAGATTGAGATCCTATCTAAGATTCCATGTAATGCACTATGAAATTTGTGGTGTCAAATCCTGAACGAAATTATTAACACAGATTGTACTTGCCACGTATATCAACATGGGACATATATTGTCACGACCGAGGTGGAGTCAATGGCAGAATGAGTATTACATAAATTAGAAATACTAAAAAAAAATAAATAAAAAGACTCAATTCATTTAAAATTTTTTCCCAGGGTCTCTAATTTTTCAAAACTAGCCTTAACAAAATATTTAATTGAAAATAAAATTCCACAGTTATGCGTTACTTATTGAACATAGACCATAAATAAAATAATTATTTTAATAGTCGTACATCATAAATTATCTCACACTCAAACTCAGACATAAGTAATACAAACCATGTCCAGATTTCATATTCTAATTTATAAAATTTAATGAAATCCAAATTCCTACTCAAATTTAAATATTTCATAAGTCTCGTAAGAATTTACCAAAATATAAATAAAGTAGATGTTCAATAAATGCCTCGATCTAGCTCTTCTGATCCAAATTACACTGAGTGCTACCTGAAGGAAAGAAATGGGGTGAGCTAATGCCCAGTAGAGAGTCGATTACAAGTTCTTATATATATATATATATATATATATATATATATATATATAAAATATACTCATGTTGAAGGTCTTGCATGGTTAGTATTCTATTCAAAACAATTCATAAAACTCAAGTAGAAATCATAGTCCAATGGTTCAAATATTTCAAATTATTGTAGCATCCATCAAAACCAGTACATATCCATTCAAGCTAACATATAACCATGTATGCAATCATGATGTCCGAAGTATCCTAATGGATCACTCGTAAGTCCGAGTCACCTAAATAGGCGCAGTAAGTCTGATCACCCGATGTGGGGCATCGTAAGTCTGATTACGCTATGAGGGGAATCGTAAGTCTGATCACCTAATATAGGGTATCGTAAATGTGTGAATGTATGCAATTTTTATATGAATAATATGATAAGGATATACCACATTTCTACAAAATCTCAAAATAACCACACAATATTATTTAATCAAATTACTTCCAGTCTTCACAATTGAGTTCTTAAACCATTTTAGATTTTCTAAAAATTTCGGCATTACAACAACTATTTTATATCAAAATCTAAAAATTCAATTTCCTGTAGAAATCAATCCAAAATAGTATATATGACACGCCAACTAGTGTGACGTGTCTCCCAGGCAGTTTATATCTCAAATCAGGTCAAAAATGGACATAAACACAATTTTTATAAATTCTTTCACGAAATTCTATATTTATTGAAAAGATGTGAAATTCATAAATTAAATTAATTTTTGAATCAAGTAATCGAATCCTTACCTCTATCGAGCATTCAACTAGCGTTACAAGGCTATGGAGAAAGTTTGGCATCGTTTGGGTGTCGTTTGGAAGAGCGAACGTCGTTTTTGAAACTTTGATTCCTTGGTTTGAAAACTTGATTTTCAAACGGAGCTTCAAATTATGAAATGGACTTCACCATTAAATTTAGAGTATCCAAAAACCCTAAGTTAGACATATAATTTGTCAAATTTGGATGTAGGCCCCCACGACATGCAAATCGAGGCAAATCTAAGCCGTCCGATTTTGTTTTTTAGGCTCGTTTCGAAACATAGTTAATATATATCTCATTTTTCACCATTTTCAACGTTGATTCCAAAAATGATATTAGTTTTAAAATCTAACGGTCTGATCGAAAAGTCAATTTTAAAACCAATTACATACAAAATTGTCCAATGAAATTAAAACTAAACGGAGAAAAATTGATATATGAGGTACCTACCACCAAATTACCCGTGAGGAGATGAGTCCACGGCGACCAGTTTCGCAGTGAACGGTGGCCAGAATCGGCTCCGGTGAGCAAAATATGCCATAGAGTTTTTTGTCGTTTTCCGGCAATCGCGGGCTTCGATGTGGCTGATTCTAGCGGCAGGAGCTTCATCCGGAGACAGCGCATCGTTTCCGGATGACGGCAAGTTCCAATGGTGGCCGGAGAAGGAATGTCGATGGTTAGTAGCGGCGAGTCTTCACGGGGGCTAATCGAAAAAGAAAGAGAAAATATAAGGATTTATAGGCAATTTCCGTACCTATAGTGCCACGTGTCAACTTCTGATTAATTGGACACTGTTTTGCTTATTTGTATTTGGACCCAGTTTTCTGAAAATCTTCTCAAAAATACCCTTGAATTATTACATTTTAACCCCAATTTTTAAACTTTTCTTATATTTTTGCCCAAATAAACCTAAACCCAAATCCGTCCAAATTCATTCATTTTTTTTGGGTCAAAAGTCCAATTTATCCTTACAATTTTTTATGGGATTTCACATGCTTCCCTCCTTAAATGAATTTCATCCCGAAATTCAAGTACAAGGCATACACTCAAAGTACAACTTCAAGTTGGAAATTAAAATAAGTGAAGGCATTTTTCATACATCTCTGTCTCGAGTTCCCAAGTGGCTTCCTCTTTCTTATGGTAATTCCAAAGAATTATGACAA
The DNA here is from genome assembly GCA_002914805.1 of Parasponia andersonii. Taxonomy (NCBI): domain Eukaryota; kingdom Viridiplantae; phylum Streptophyta; class Magnoliopsida; order Rosales; family Cannabaceae; genus Trema; species Trema andersonii. Next base: position 539,994 of record JXTB01000185.1, on the reverse strand, counting down.
GTGGAATTTCTCTATTGCGAAGTACTTTGAGTTCTCTTCCCATTATTCGAATTGGTTGCTCTTCATAAGTAACATCCTCTTGAATTGGTATCTCCACGTATTGAATTACATGAGATGGTTCAGAAACATATTTCCTCAGCATTGAAACATGAAAAACATTGTGCATATGCCCAACTGTGGTGGTAAGTCCAATCGATATACTACTGGCCCAATTCTTGCAGTAATCATAAATGGCCTAATAAATCTTGGAGCTAATTTTCCTTTAACTCCAAATCTAGTAACTTTGCACCTCGGTGTAACCTTTAGAAACACTTAGTCACCAATGTCAGACTCTACTTCTCGTCTCAAGGAATCTGCATAACTCTTTTGACGACTCTGAATAACCTTAAGTCTTTCTCTTATCATGTTGATCTTATTAGTAGTCTCTTGTATCAATTCTGGCCCAAGAGTAACTCGCTCCTCTGCGTCAGCCCAACACAAGGGCGACCTACAAGGTCTATAATATAATACTTCATATGGAGCCCTATCCAAACTGGTTTGGTAGCTGTTGTTGTATGTAAACTCCACTAATGACAAATGATCTTCCCAGCTTCCACCAAAGTCTAGTATACATGAGCGAAGCATATCCTCTAGAGTTTGAATTGTTCTCTCAGATTGGCCATCTATCTGTAGGTGATGAGCTGTACTAAGATTTATTTATATTCCCAAAGCTTTCTGTAAAGCTCTCAAGAACTTGGATGTAAATCTTGAATCTCTATCAGAAACTATGCTGGAAGGTACTCCATGTAAACGAACAATGTGATCCACATAAAGACGACTAAGTCTGTTGAGAGAAAAGTCAATTCGAATCGGTATAAAATGAGCAGTTTTAGTCATTCGATCAACACTTACCCAAATTGCATAATTTTTTCTTTGAGTTCTCGGCAATCCCGTTACAAAATCCATAGTGATCTTATTCTATTTCTATTCTGGAATAGGTAATGGCTGAAGTAATCTAGCTGGTCTTTGATATTCTACTTTTACTTGCTGACAGGTTATACACTTAACCACAAAAGTAGCTACATCTCGTTTCATATCTTTCCACTAATACTATCTCTTTAAGTCATGGTACATCTTAGTACTACCAAGATGTACTACAAACTTAGATTTGTGAGCTTCAGTCAAGATAATCTCTCGAAGGTGTGGATTATTGGCTACAACTAACTTTCCATTAAATAGTACAAATCCTTCTCTATTAGTACTCCATCTATCTAGTTGTTTACCATTCTAAAGTTAGTTCCAAATTTTCTTTAATTCTTCATCTTGCCATTGACTTTATTGAGCTATCTGAAGAAGTGAAGGAGTAGCCACTATATTGCTAACACAAGCAACATTGTTTCTCTCGGAATAATCCAAATTATAATCATTAATAATGACTAAGTTTTTCCACTCTTCAAGTATCAAAGAAGTAAGTATACCGTGAGATTTATGGCTCAAGGCATCTACTGCCATATTTTCCTTTCCAGGATGATACTGAAGATTGAAATCATAATCCTCCATATATTCAATCCATCTCCTCTATTTCAAATTCAAGTCTCATTGACTAAAGAGATATTTCAAACTCTTGTGATCGGAGTAAATATCAAACTTAACTCCTTACAAGTAACATATCCAGATCTTGAGGGCAAATATTACAGCCACCAATTCTAGATTATGAGCAGGATAGTTTTTTTTATGAGGTTTCAATTGACGAGAAGTATAAGCTACAACCCGGCCATTTTGCATTAAAACACATCCTAATCCCAGACCAGAAGTGTCTGTGTACATCACATATGGTTCACTATTATCAGGGACAATCAGAATAGGTGCGGTTGTCAGTTTTTCCTTCAATTTCATGAATGATGTCTCACACTCATCATTTCAAGCAAACTTGACATCTTTCCTCGTTAACTTGGTTAAAGGCAAAGCAATATTCGAGAAGTTTTCCACAAAACGATGATAATAACTAGCTAAATATAATAGCTAGCTAAATCAAGGAAACTCTATACCTCAGTAACATTTCTCAGTCTTTCCCATCCTAGGATAGACTCTATCTTAGATGAATCAACTGAGATACCATTTTGAGAAATCACATAGCCCAAGAATTTAACTTCTGTCATCCAGAAATCACGTTTCAATCTCTTGGCATATAACTGATGATATCTCAAAGTCTGAAGCACAGTCCTTAAATGTTCAACATGTTCTTCCCGAGTCTTAGAATAAATCAAAATATCATTTATAAACACAACCACGAATCTATCCAAATAAGGCCTGAAGATTCTTTTCATAAGTTCCAGGAACTCTGCAGGTGCATTCGTCAATTCGAAAGGTATAACCAGAAACTCAAAATGACTATATCGAGTCCTGAATGTAGTTTTTGGTATATCTTCTTTACGAATCTTTAGTTGGTGATACTCAGATCTCAAGTCTATCTTTGAAAAGAATTTAGATCCACAAAGTTGGTCAAACAACTCGTCCATTCTTGGCAAAAGATATTTGTTCTTTATTGTAAGCTGGTTTAGCTTTCTGTAATCCACACAAAGTCAGAGTGTACCATTAGCTTTCTTGGCAAAGAGAACTGGAGCACCCCAAGATAAGGTACTGCTCCTGATGAACCCTTTTGATAATAGGTCATCTAGTTGTTCCCTTAATTCAGTCATCTCTGTAAGAGCCATTCGATAAGTGGGAATAGAAACTGGTTGAGTTCTAGAAACTAAGTCGATACAGAATTTAATCTCTCTGTCAGGTGGCAATCTAAGTAAATCCTCTGGAAAAACATCAGGAAATTCACTAACCCTTGATATCCATAGGTATTTATCGGCAGTTCCTATCTCCCTATCAATGGTGAATAGGCTTCCATAACATTCCAATTTCTTTCTCCTACCAATATTTGCTCTCAGGAGAGACCGAGGCTTATTGGATTTAAACCAACTTGATACACAACTAAATAACTATCTTCAGTATGAAGAGTCACCTTTCTTCTATGAAAATCTACTATTGCTCTATATTTGGACAACCAGTCTATACCAAGAATCACATCAAATTGGTTCATAGGTATCACAATCAAATTAACTAGTAACTCACATCCATCAATGACGATAGAACAAGAGTTGTATATAGTAGACACACCATTGACATTTCCCAAATGAGTATCAAGATTAAAAGCAGGATCAAAGATTTCAGATTTTAAACCCAACATGTTAGCAAACGACACAGATTAAAGGAATGTGATGCACCAGTATCAAATAACACGTGAGCCCAAGAGTGATAAAGTAAGATCATATCATCAACCACTCTAGTTCTAGGCTGATTATATCCCTCTGTCCCGATGATTGCATAGGTTTGAGCTTTCCACTTTCCTTTGTTTCCTCTGCCTCTACCCAGATGACTACTGCTAGATCCAGGAGTACTACTGTGGGACTGTCCATAACCTCCTTGTGTTGCAAATACCTGAGGTGTCTGGCATCCTGCGGTGAAGGTAGAACCTGAGGACGATATTGGTGTTGAACAGAAGAGTTAGAAGTCAGAGCTGAGCTTTGGAAATGAGCAGGCCTAGTTTGCTAACTAAGGATGGGCATCAAAGTTGCTTGACTCCCTTGTGGTCCTCTGGTGGTCGGTGAAGGAGTTTGCAAAAATTGAGGGTAATTTCTTCTAAAATGGCTCTGTTGACCACAATAGTGGCAGTAATACGGAGTAAAGTGCCCACTTCCTGTTGAAACAAAACTTTCACTGCGCCTACTGCTCTGTGAACCCTGTCCTTGCCATCGACACTTTTTTATTTTTCGGTCTATACCTTTTTTCTTATATCCATTAGTAGTTCCTCTATCACTAATCAGCGTAGCTTCAATTCTCTGAGCTGTACCATAAGCCTCAATAAAGGTAGTAATTGGAAATGGCTCCAGTCTTGTGCGAATCTCTGGTCTTAAGTTGGTCCTGAAATGAACCACTTGCAGTCTCGAATGGTTTCCCGATGTATGAGTGTGATATCTCGAATTTTCAAATGACATCCAACTCCTCATATAATTAAAAGAGCCAATAATAGCATGTTAACATCCTATTCATTTTTATATAATAATATTATTTAGGTGCGTATAATTTTAAGTATCCATTTCTGTATATATTAGTTATTTTATAATCTTTATTTGTTAAGTAACTTTGCAGTGAAATGCTCGAGATGTGCTCATTAGTACCGATTGATGTGTATTTAGTCAAACATTTTATATTATAGTAATTTTACATATTCTGTAGCTAAAATATACTTGATTAGCTAAGTTTATTAACTATCATTTTATTAGTACCATGTAGTTCATTTGTTTTCTTTTTTTTTTTTTTTCAATTATGGATTTAGTTATATCAATTAGTATGTCAATTGAATAATTCATTTACATTTTAGCGTGATCTAATTGTTTTAATTGTTTCTGATATTTTAAATAGAAATCTATATGTACTTTGTTTGTCTTTTTATAATGTTAAATTGATTCTTTGGTGTTATATTGGCATTACGCACAAAAAAAGAAGAAATTAGCAATATTAAAGACCGACTTTATCAAAGTCGGCTAAACACCCAAACAATATTAAAGACCGACTTTTCCTTATCTCACTTATCTCCACCGCCACCCATATTCTCCTCAAACCCTTCCTTCTCGTTCTATTATTAGAAGATTTGCACATGTATAACATCATTTTTCTCATATAGTGGCTTGACTAAATTAATTTAGTGCTATCTTTTCCATTTGAATATAAAAGGTAATCTCTCTATTTCTATCAATTTATTACTTTACTCGTTTCAAGACATATATTTAACTAGTTCTTAGCTTTCTTGTTTTAAGAGTATATATAATTTGTTTACATCGTCAATTGTTTTGTCAATGGTTAGGAAAGTTTCTATGATTCCTAATTAATTACTATAGTTATGCTTTTATGTCCTATTTGGAGGACTCCGTGATTGATGAAAGCTTAGATATGGGATTGTGGGAAAATAACTATACTTGTATATGTATCTTCTTGTATGTATATAGAAAACGTGAAGACTTGATTTATAAACTTAGGAAGAAATTCAATTAAGCCTTGTTAATGTATTTTGTTGTAGTATTGTTTATATCTCATATGGAGGCACTTGTGAACTTGATTAAACGTATCATTTTATTGTGTAATATTTTCATGATGTTCCATGTCTAGGTATATAAGCTATGGAAGTCACATGTTGTGACGAATTAGTTACTTATGGATAAGTTTTATTTCTTTTCAATTTTTTTTACCACTGTTGGATTTAATCACAATTCATGCAAATCTTTCTTTTGAAAAAATAAGTGCTCTATTTGATCTGGATTGGTATATTTATAAGGGAAGCTTTATTGTTGTACCATATTCTTTATTTTGATTTTATATAAGAATTAAATTATTTTTTTTAAGCTTGGTTTTGAACATTAATTGATACTATCACATGGTTAATAATAAAATAAACTTATTATATAAAGATACTAGGAGTACATTAACTGTACCCTAAGCAAAGAGTATTTCACAGAAAAATGTATAAAAGTTCGAAAATAAAGTAAGTAACGTCACACCTATAATGTAAGACATTCTTTGTTCTGTGAATTTATGGAATTTGTGGATATCGAATTTGTGGATATATATATATATATATATCTATCATTTACTTTGCATGAGACATGTACACGTGGTGTATTTATATTGCCTGATGAGTATTAGTGAATAGGGTGTGGCGGGCCAGCGCCAAAATATGTGATATGGTTCCTTCGGGAACACTTTGGTTCCTTCGGGAACACTCTGGTCCTTTCGGGGACATTATGATTTCTACTGGAATACTTTGATAGCGGTATGGGGTGGGCCTCTGCTATACACAGAGGGGATTCTCTGGGACTCAAGATCTCCATATAGCTTATGATACATTATACGTTCTCTGAGTGGCTCAGTATGCAATTCACGTTCTTGTCAGGCAATATAATATACGTAGGGATCCCGATCATATAATTATCTATTCAATGTCATGTGCACTCTGCATCTGCATATGTTACTTACTGAGTTTTATACTCATTAATATTCTTACATTGTAGAAGGTACAGATAATATGTGAGTTGGAGGAAGAGCGCCGACTTTTTGACCGCGGCTTGTGTATATGAGTATTTCGACGCTGTGGTTTCTTGACAGAGGATTTTGTAGTTATTTTGTGTGTGTTTATTATGTATATTTTATGAGAAGTCCACGTAGCAAAGGTGTATATATGTATATATTAGAGTATGTATAATTACGAGTGAAATTTCTCTTTTTCTCCCAGAAAGTTTAAAAAGTTTTAAATTTTTCTCTATTTCATCAGTTCCAAGTCGAGTAGTGTCTCCCGATCTCACTAAATATTTATACAAATATCATTACGTATGTGTGTGAAATTAAGAGACGTAACAGTTGGTATCAGAGCTTATGTTTTAAAATGATTCTGAAGACCGCTTATATACACACGTCGGGAAGGAAAGGAAGCCTCACTCCTTTTTAAGTTTTTGATATGTATTTTGATATTTGTTATAATTTTTTTTAATTGCATTCTTATTCTGGTAATGAATATCATTGGCTATAATTGGAGCTATGGATTCTGGGTGTCAGGATATCAATACAACAATATTTTACTTTTCTACTGTTAAGATCAGTACCATTGCATTTTCTTTCCCATAGATATATTGCTATTGGCTATATTGAAAATCATTTGTTGAGGTCAGTTTACTAAAGACCTACATAATATTTTTATCTTTTCATATATGGTACTAAAATTTAATTAACTATTATTTTTACTTAAAAATGTTTTTTTGTAGGTGTTTTTGGCACCAGGCTCTCCTATTCTACCTATAGCAAACAATTGGTACAAATACCATCACTCTTTCGTAGATGGATAGGAACATGCTTATATTTCTTGCATCAAACATTTTAGAGAAATTGTGGGTTCCAGGGTGGCAACAATTGAGACAATTGACCTTGCTTGTGATAGTTTATGACTTATATAGTATAAGCCATGTATTTTTCTTCCTTTTTTTTTTATATAAGAAAGCCATGTATTTTCTAGATTATGATAGTTTATCACTTTTATGGTATAAGACTTGTATTTCAATTCTCTATCTTTGCTAAATCTAATTATTTCCTACTAATATTTATTTTGTAAGTCAATCAAAATAATGAAAGAATGAGAATTGAAGAACATGGTTTAAGCCTTTCGTTCAACTTTCAATCATAGTAAATATCACTTTAAAAGTTATTGTTTTCAAGTCATTTGCAATAATTTCCTAAATTTCTTTCTTTGAAGATTTTCTCCAAAAATCTGGAAGTCATTAGTTTTTATGTGGGGGCATCTCTCATAATGCGCACAACATGATAATGCAATAATTTCCCTAATTTTTTACTGATTGATTTTATACTCTTGCAAATTCTTATAGCTAGGAATGCAATTAATCCCAAAAGTCTCCTGGCATTAAATTTGAAGAAAAGCCTCTTAATATGTGCACCAATAGAAAATGGAAGCATAAACCAAATGCTGGCTTCCATAGTTGAGGCAAAAACAGAAGGAGCAAACCTTATGGAACTTCGTATTGATTTCGTGTCATTTTTTAACATCTCTCAAGTTGAGAAGGTCATCAAGCAAAGAACATAGCTTCGTATTGATTTATTGTCGTTTTCTAACACCTCTAAAGTTGAGAAGCACATCATACAAAGAACTCTACCTGCAATTCTCTCTCTTTGTTATCATCACAGGCTTATTGCTAGATTTCTTTCTATTTCTTCCTCTTTTTCTTTTTTCCTCTGCCCCTAGTTAGTTATGAAAGTTCATAACATGCAGATTTATATATATATATATATATATATATTCTAACAATGATGGTTATTATACAAACTATCCTAGTTAATGTATGATTACTAAAGAGGCTGTATTGAGTTAAAAAAAAGTTACAGAAATGATCACAAATAAAAGCAAGAAATTAGCTTGGCCGTCATATTTCCAACATAGACCACCGCTCACATATAACTTGTACAATAATGACGAACAAAACCATACAAATTACCTAGTCAAGAAATTAAAACAGAGGATGATTGGCCACCAAGCCAATATTTTCCTTTAATAGGGTCGTCGTTCGAAGACTTGTTACTCGTCAACAAAACTCGAAAAGATTTTTACATATTGTGGGGCCCGTTCCTAGATCACGTGCCACGTGGACGATTGAGTAGCAGAATAGGTCACAAAGGGGGCACGCCATCCGACACGTGTCCAGAGTAATCATTTAAAAGCCACACGAGTCGCATGCGATACTGCATAGGCCCATGGGCCATCCGAGGCCAGGGCCGAATCCATCCTAGACCCTGGATGGTTCGGCCCAATCTAGTTCTTGCCTCGGCAGCTGAGGGTCAGAAGTCTCGAAGGTCTTCCACTAGAAGACCATGGGAGGCAACGCGCTGCTCCAGACCTAGATAGGGCATTTAATGCGATCCTGGGTAGGTGAGCACATTGGGCAAACCGTCCTAACAGAATGGCGGTTTGTCAAAGTCTTGCCCCCGACAGGCTCGAGTCATAGGAGACGGTGGAAAGCAGGCCACGACGATGCAAGAGAAATCATGGTAATCACGGCCCGTGATCTCTGGAGTAAGTCATGATAAGAAAAGGTACTCGATCCTAGGATTGAGAGCCAAAAAAGCTCCCAGTTCCAGGATTATATATACGAGTCTTGCTTCCCTCTCAAAAAAGGGAGATGAAGATAGACATACACAGAGAAAAACTTTATCTTTACTACTCAGACTCAGGGCTAAACAACTGATTTAAGTATCGAAGAGTCTTTGCAGGTGGCCACCCCGCCACTCTGACCTGAATTGAAGTAAAAAACACTCTGGGATAGCAAGGATATGTGGACAGTTGGTAGATACAATATCAACAGTTCAGAGATACGTAGACATCTGGTAAGAATTGCACCAATAGTTTGGTGCTGTCTGTGGGAACCATTGAGTGTGAGAGAAAGAGTGGGAATCTCACGATCGCGCTCTCCCCGAACAAAAAGCCATACAACATCGGATGGCACCTTCAAGAATGATAACCAGGAGTACACGTCCTGATGCCGAAGAGAGCTCATGGGAAGCACGACCAAGTCTGGAGCAAAAGCTGGACCAAATGCTTGTCGTACTGACAGAAGTAAAACAGAAGGTAGAAATAGCCCACGAGGCTGTCCTGAATTTAAAAGATGAAATCACAGAAGTAAGCAGAGATAACACCCACCTCGAAGTTCTGCTGGCAAGCGAAGCTAGGAGCGGGCGAAGGGAAGATTTTGACTAAGAGTTCTAACAAGAGTCTGGGGGCCAACCGCCAAGGGAAGTCCCTGCCCCATCCAGATCGCAGATGCAGGAGGAGCGACAAAGCCAGACAAGGCCTTTGCGGGTCAGAGTAGCGGTGGACAAAAGACATCAAGAAAGCCTGGAAGGTGTGCTTCCTAATTGGAAACAAGAAATGATGGCAGAACTGAGTAAGAGGCTCAGGGCCCATCATAGCCAGACCCCCGATGATCTGGCACAGCAAACCGTACGAGGGATCTACCGGAAGGCCTTCACCGACTAGATCCAGCTGGAGCCTAAGCCGAAAGATTTCACAACTTCGACCTTCAGACCGTTCGAGGGAAAGACCGACCCCCTCGATCACATATACCACTTTCAGCCTTGGAAACCAGGGATGAGGCTGTGACTTGCAAAGTCTTCTCCACCACCCTGGAGGAACCGGCCCTGTTATGGTTCAGACAACTCCCAGAGAAGTCCATAAACAGGTACAAAGATTTCTGTAAATTTTTCTTAAAGCAATACGCAGGCGCTCAGAGGCAGCAGAAAACCATGCGAGACCTTGACCGGTTGGAACAAACCGCGAACGAGTCTTTGAAAGAATACTTGTCACGTTTCCTAGAGGTGATGTCCCTAGTGCACAACACCGACTCGGCATAAGCCGCAAGCTCGTTCATCAGGGCCTGCAGCCGGGATCTATGCTATCAGACCATCTGCTTTTGAATTTGCCATACGACATGGCAAACATCCAGGCAAAGTCAGAAGGGGTATTTAGGGTACTGGAAAGCCACCAGAAAGTACCCAAGTCCTCCGCCGCAATAACAACGATGCCGGCGCAAACCCCGACTCCGTAAGGAATAAAGATGCTTGCGCCTGCCCAAGCACCAGCTTCGAAGCGAGGAGCCCTAACCCAAGGCAGTCAAAAAGGCGGCAAGAGGAGGAAGATGTTGAGGGACCCAGTGCCGAAATACGAGCTCAACATGCTGATCGATGTGATCTACCTCTAGAACAGGGACAGAGGCATTTTCAAAGACCTGCCCAAGTCCAGTGTTCTTGAACACATGAAAAGCAAGAACAGGAACTACCAATTTCACAAAGATCACGGGCATGACACCATCAAATATCGTAGTCTTTACACGCAGGTTATGATGGCGATTCATGCCGGCAAGTTGAAGTAGTACGTGAAGACTGGTGGAAGCTAGTCGAAGGAGGACACCGCCAGACCCGGAAAAAAAAAAAAAAGCAGACCCAGGCCTCTGGTTCAGGAGAGCAAGCTCTGAGGATAGTGCCGACTATCATAGGCAGAGAGAGCCAACCCAGGGGTGGGAAGAGAAGGAAAAATGCCGAAAAAAGACCGAAGAAAGGGTAAAGCGCTTGAGAGGATGGACTGTTCCATCAACCACCTGACGATGGGAGAAAGCTATGCCTCAGCGACTCCCATCGCCTTCACCCAGCAAGATTTGACCACGGTGCACCTGCCCCATGACGATCTCTTGGTGATTAAACTACAGATTGACTCCGTGTTGGTCAAAAGGGTCCTGGTTGATGGCAGGAGTAGCGTCGATGTCCTGTTCCTCAGCATATTCGAGAGCATGAGGCTGAATCAAAACGCACTCAGGCCGACCTGTCAGCCACTGTTCGCCTTCAACAGTACTAAGGTCAGCCCTTTGGGCATCGTGACCCTGAAGGTCTGCGCTGCGGAGAGGTGTTTGGACATGGATTTCGTCGTCATCGACTGCCAGTCCTCCTTCAACATTATCATGGGGAGATGATGGATCCACGCTATGCATGCGGTCACCTCCACCCTTCACCAAGTCTTAAGATATCTATCAAGGGATGGTACTTATACAATAGACATCAAGGGAGACCAAGTCTCTGTGAGGAAATGTTTTTCAACCACCCTGAGGGAAGTCGATGTGAGCGTGAATGCCTCGACGGGGGATAGATAACAATCAAAGGACTGCCTGCCAGCATACATGAAGCAGATCGAAGAGGAGTCTGACAAGCCAGAATCCACGATTGAGGAGCTGGTAGCGGTCCCTTTGAAAGAAGCAGTACGAGCGAAAGTAGTCTTAATCGGGGCCCTGCTGCCCGAGGAGGAAAAAAATGAGTTGTTGGGGTTCCTTAGGTAGAACAAAGACATCTTCGCGTGGTCCCACAACGACATGCCTGGGATAGACCCCACACACGCCTGCCATCGGTTGAACACAGACCCCAATTTCCCTCTAGTCAGGCAGAGACCCTGAAGGTCCGCGTCGTAGAAAAACAGGGCAATCAACAAGGAGGTAGAGACTCTACTGGAGAACGGCCTGATCATAGAATGCGTGTACCCGTGCTGGGTCTCCAACCCGGTGGTGGTAAAGAAGAAAAACGGTGATGACCGTACTTGTATAGACTTCACCAACCTAAACAAGGCATGCCCAAAGGACAGCTTCCCCCTACCAAGGATCGACCAAATAGTCGATGCGATAGCTGGATTTGACAGGATGAGCTTGCTGAATGCCTACTTTGGATACAACGAGATCCCTCTATATGAGGAAGACTAGATCTACACGGCATTTATTACGGAGCGAGGTCTGTACTGTTACAGACGTATGCCTTTTGGCTTGAAGTACGCGGGGGCAACCTACTAGAGACTCATGAACAAAATATTCGCCGGGCTACTAGGGAAGACTATGGAAGTCTACATCGGCGACATGGTCGTGAAGAGCAAAGAAGCTTCGGACCATCTGGGACATCTAGACGAATGTTTCCAGATTCTGAGGCAATACTGGATGCGTCTGAACCCCAAGAAATGTGCGTTCGGGGTGTCCTCCGGCCAGTTCCTGCGGCATATCATGAGCGGAAGGGGAATTGAGGCCAACCCGACCCAGTTGTCCTCAATCGCAGATGTTCAAAGACCCTCAACCATTCAGGAAGTCCAGCACCTAACCGGGAAGATAGCCGCTCTCAGCTAGTTTGTCTCCAAGATGTCTGATGCAAGCCTTTCTTCTAGTGCATAAAGAGAAGCTCCACTATCGTCTGGGGGGAGGAGCTGGACAAGGCACTGACAGAGCTCAAGCTATACTTAAGTCATCTGCCTATCCTGGCTTCCCTGGCAGAGGGGGAGTGCCTATACGCTTATCTGGCAGTGTCTGAAGTAGCGATCAGTGCCGTACTATTCGTCGAGAAAGACAGCAAGCAGAAGCTGGTGTTTTATACAAGCCACATGCTCCTGGATGCCGAGACGTGATATAGTATGGCAGAGAAATTGGTCCTCGCTTTGGTCAATGCTAAGAAGAGACTCAGGCAATACTTTGAGGCACACTCGGATTTCGTGTATACGGATTTCCCCATTCGGCAAATCTTGGCCAAAACGGACCTATCGGGACGACTAACCAAGTGGGCCATTGAACTAGGGATATACGACATCGAGTATCGACCTCGAGTGACGAAGAAAGGGCAAGTCATGGCGGACTTTCTGGTGGAAATCCAATCCTTCGGCGAGCTGCACGACTCGCTTCAGACGTTTTCGCCTCACATCCCTTCAGCCTGGACCCTCTACACTGACGGATCCACGAACGCCTCAGGGTCAGGTATCGGAATAGTCCTGTAGCCTCAAGGCCTTGCAACAGTACCTCGTACTCCTCCTCATTGTTCGTTTCCTGGAAACCGAGGCTCAAAGCTTTCTCTACTCTGAGTCCTACAAGTAATATTAAAAGGAACTTGCAGAAGGCTAAAGGCAGGTGGTTAGAAGAGCTATTGGCTGTTGTGTAGGCCCATCGAACCACGGAGCAGAGATCAACGGGAAAAATACCATTCGCCATGGTCTACGGGTTAGAGGCTGTGATCCCGACCGAGATCGGCCTCCTGACACTTTGCTCTGAAGTGGTAAGAGATGCCTCACTGAACGAGAAGCAGCTAAGCCACAACACAGATATCCTGGAAGAAACAAGGGACATGGCCCTGGTTCACCTGGCCTCGTACCACCAGTAGGCCAGGTCTTACTATGCAAAAAAGGTTAGCGCTCTTCGATTTAACGCCGGGGATTGGGATCTGAAGGTCAGAATAGGGAATTCCTCAAAGCTAGGCTCTAACTGGGTCGGGCCCTATGAGGTGATCAAGGCACTTAACAATGGCGCATATGTCCTGAAAGAACTCAAGACCGGGAAGAGCCTACCAAACACGTGGAATGCCCAGTACTTGAAAAAGTACCACGTGTGAGGTGCATGTAAATGCTGTGAGATAGATGTAAATGCTTGTATTATTGAACAACTTAATTCCAAAACAGGTCAGGTTTTCTGCTACACAAACTGATCCTTTGGATTACTATAAACAAGGATCTGCCCCCAGTGCCAGACCCCATGAACTACTCGTGCAAACAAAAATCGTATTGCGGGGATCATGTCTCTCGTCGACGACCCGAGAAAACGTACGAAGAGGAATGAGCTACACAATAAAATGCTTGCCAGTAGACCTCAACAAAAATCGTACTGCGGGGATCACGTCGCTCGCTGACGACCCGAGAAAACATACGAAGAGGAATGAGCTGCGCAATAAAATGTTTGCTAGCAGACCTCAAAAATGATTGTACTATGGGAATCACATCATGCAATAAAATGCTTGCCGATGGCCCGAGAAAATTTATGAAGAGGAATGAGCTGTGCAACTAAAAACTTGCCAGTAGACCTCGAAAACGATCGTACTATGGGAATCACATCGTGCAATAAAATGCTTGCCGATTGCCCGAGAAAACGTACAAAGAGGAATGAGCTGCGCAATCTAAAACTTGCCAGTAGACCTCGAAAATGATCGTCCTATGGGAATCACATCGTGCAATAATACGCTTGCCGATGGCCCGAGAAAACATACGAAGAGGAATGAGCTGCACAACTAAAAACTTACCAGCAGACCTCGAAAATGATCATACTATGGGAATCACATCGTACAAAAAAATACTTGCCAATGGCCCGAGAAAATGTACGAGGAGGAATGAGCTGTGCAATCGAAACTTGCTATTTGGCCCCATCAGAATTGTACTACGGGTCGCTCGCTGACAACCCAAGAGGACGTATGAAAGGCGATAGGCCGTGCAATGAAAACTTACAGCCAGCCCTCGAGGAATACTTGCAGGACGGGAAAAGAGTTAGGCAATAAGACCCCTCATGGAGAGCACCTTAGCTATGTGAAAGCCAAAGGAAAGCGGGGTCAGGGTCTACCCGTTAGAAGTAGACCCTCCCTAATAAGCACCTTAGCTATGCGAAAACCAAAGGAAAGCGGGGCAAGGGTCTACCTGTTGGAAGTAGGCCCTCCCTTAGGAGCACTTTAGCTATGTGAAAAGCCAAAAGAAAGCGGGGCCAGGGTCCACCTATTGGAAGCAGACCTTCCCCAGAGAGTGCTTTAGCTATGCATGGGCTGGAAGTAAACAGAGCCAGGGCCTACCCATTGGAAGTAGGCCAAGACAAAACCAAGCATGAAAACAGAAATTAAAACTAAATTCTGTCTATTATTGCCAAAAATACAAAATTCGTAGCCAACAGGGACACGGACCTAGAAGCTCTATTTGTAAGTATCAGGTCTCGGACGGACTCACAGGGACACGTCAGAGTGGTAACGCCTTGTTTGCTCCTGATAAGAGTCGAGCCCAGGCCTCTTCCTCTGCAGCGACGGATCCAAGTAATGGTCGACCAACCCCTGGAGCTGGTTCCTGGCGCGTTCCCACTTAGGGTCGGAGAAGTCCAGCCATACGCGTAGGTTGAACTCTGCCAAGACAAGTCATAACAGAAATTATACATCCTCAAAGCCGGACGAGCCGGAACTCACATCCCGATCTCCAGAGCTAATCTTGTCAATCATAGCATGGGGGAAATTCACTAAAAACTCCAAATCATATACGATTGAGCCAGACCCAGAGGTCGGCCATACTGCTGACAAGGGAAAGGCATCGTATATGATGTCTGACCCTGACTATGAATGCAGTCGAAAAAAAAAGGAAGGGAATAAACGTGAGAAAAATGCGCTATTTCTATTATTTAAACATGTGTTTACAACAAGCGTCAGCTTTACATAACACAGTTAGTACTTTACAAATATACAAAGAGCGAGAGGCCCTAGTTACCTCCGATGAGGGGAGTGCTACCAGCTTCGGTGCTTGGACCAGTTTTGGCAGAGGGCGGTGTACCAGGGTCAGAATTATTACTAGACAAAATGACCGCACTAGACCCTCTGCCAGTTGACGCGCCAAGACCAGGCTAACTGCCATGAACTTCTGAAGCTTGTTCTAATGGACGGGAAGCGGGGACAATCTCCTTGGCAACAGAGGCAGATGTAGTGGGCTCATCTTTTTCTTCGTCGAGCATCTTCAGCACATCTACGGGGTACACGATGTTGATCTCATCCCCCAATTGCCGCATATGGTTCCTGATGGAATAATGGTCCCTCTTGACGCCCTTATGCTCATCAAACTGGTCCAGCATTACCACCTCCGTGAGGCCCTCGAATTCCTTGTTCTCCCAGCTAGACCTGTAGCTCAATACAGAAAGGACATCCACCTGCCTCTGGTACCTCATCTTTAGCTTCTCCGTGTCTGCCAGCCTATCCCTCAGCACCGCCAGCCTCAGTGCCACCTACCGCTACAATAAGTCGACTAAAAGAATGTTAACATCGGTGAGGTCTTCGTCGTGCTTGTGAGACAACTCCGTGTGAGCTCCCATCAGTTTTTTGTGATCCAAGTGAAGATGTCGGTTTACTTTGTCGGACCAGTCGAGCCTGCGCTGTAGGGAATGGGCCTCCAGTTTGGCTTTTGCCTCGGCTTTCCTCGCCTCTTTAGCATCGTCGATCGCTCTGTCACGAGCAATGAAGGCCAGTCCTATCTCCGCCCCTGCATTCTATAACTCTTGCTCTTTGTCCCTGAGCTCGTTTTGGGCCAGCCTGGTGGCCTCGGCTTGAACCAGCCTATCGGCCTCTGCCTCGGCCAACTTGGTGACCAGCTCCTTATGCCTGGCCCTCTCAATGCTCAGAGCGTGAGCCACTGCACTACCGACCCTATCCTTGTCCAGGCTCCGATACAGGTCGAAGTCCGCCCTCAATGTGGTAAGGGCAACTTCGCTCCGCTCGGCCATCGCAGAATGGGCGTTTAACTTTCCGGCCAGCTCCCTGACGCAAGAGGAATAGAAGGACTGGATGGTGGCTAACTGCAGGATATAAGAAAGAGGGGTCAGTATTCAGCAAGGGTGCCGAAAAACATAGAGATGACGGCCAGACAAGCCAAACCTGCTTAATGCTGTGACCAGCGATGAGCTCAACGTTCTCAAGGGAGAGTGCCTCCAGCTCAGGCTCCGTAGTTGGACCCTCCCCCTGGGCGTCATCTGTGTCTGAGGAACGTGACTCCACCCCACCATCTGTGAAGACACTTTCTCCCTCCTTCGGATGCACTCCGGTAGCTTCTTTCAACGCTCCCGAAGCAGCAGAGGCGGGGACGGTAGGAAGCAGGGTATTGCCAAGCACACCTTTGGCAATAGCAGGGGGTGGCGCATCCTCAGCAAAAAAGGCCACGGCGACTGCCGCTACATCGGCGGCTTCGACTGTCACCCCTGTAGGAGACTCGCCTAGATGTGATTTTTTGGTCTTGACCAATGCCCCCTGACGGGCCACCGTGTGCAGACTTTCTCCTTCTTATGAGGGTCAGTGTAGCCTCGTCGTCATCGCTGTCAGAAGAGGGGGTGGTTCTGCCCCTCTTCCCTGCTGGGCTTTCCTTCCCCATGGATGTGTCGGCTTCACGACCCCGCTTCATCGAGACCGAGGGAGGGGAAGATAGCCGAGACTTCAACCTCGGAGCTCCTTCGCTGAGCTCAGCAATCTCCCTACGAGAGCAGGCAGCACCAGACCCCGCGCCTGTCTTTGAACTGGAGTTGGAGGCAAAAGAAGTCAAAGCAGCGGGCTCCCCAAGCAGGCTGAAAGGCGTCCCTTTGTCGTATACGACCTTTATGGCCGGCATCTCCCGAGTCGGGCATCCACTTGGCTCGGGAGAGGGGACCACGGGTGTTTCACCCCCGAACACGAATAGGCCCTCCCGGTCGTTGTCTGAGCCTATTCTTAGGGTGACAACTCTCTACCCCTTGGCCTCATCCTCCGAGGACACCACCAGACACCGACTGGTGGGGACCTTTGAGCGAGCCTTATGCACATGGTACTCTCCCTGACTAGGAAAGGGTCTGCCTAAGGGCCTGCATCCGAACCTGAAAAGAGCAAGCAATGTGGTTAGAATGCAGCCATGACCTCATCGACAGAGCCCTAGGGTGCGAAAATGAACTCACCCTTAACCCTCTTAGGGGCAGCGGCTTTCTCTCTACGAAGCCTGTCACAATCCTCGGCCACGAGCCTCACCGCCTCTTCGAGCTCATGACTGGTCGGAGCCACTAGGTCATTGGGACCCGCCAGCTGGCTCGAGGCTGTGATCTGATAACCCATCATAGCTATGCGACTCTGCTCATCCTGGCGGAACTGGTTCAGAGCCGAGGCGTCAAGCTGGCTCCGCAGGTGCTTTATGATGACCCGGGTATCGAGCGGAAAGAGGATATATGAGACCATCCTTGGCATCATGTTCATCACCTGGGGATTCAGGATGGCCTCGATGTGTCAGCAATCCCCAGAGGACCCAAAGATGATGATCCCCTCCAACTCCTTGAGCCGCCCCGCCGATAGTTGCGGCTCAAACCTGCTTTTCTCTGCCGAGGCTGTGCAAGGAAAAATATCATGAGTAAAAACAGACAAGGTGTTCACGGACCCAAAAAAATAAAATAAAAAAATAAAAAATAATCACGACCTAGTTCTTACTTTGTAGAAAAAGCGAAGGAATTTGGAAACGCTCTCCATTCACCCAGGGAGAGCACTACGCCCCTCCAATGGCATACAGCCTGGAGTGGGAGTCATTACTTGTCCGACCTCGACAAGCCCCAAAAGATGTGGCATCTCAGGAGCAGCTGGAGGTAGAAAGTGATGTAAGAGCTCTTCTTAGGGATGAATGTGAGCTTGTAGGCATAAAAGACCACCTCCAGGTAGATATGCACATTGAGGATGACTGACAGAGCAGAAAGCCCCATCAAGATCATGACCCCATTAGTATTCAACTGCATCGGGTGAATCCCCGTCAGAGTAAAGAACTGGTGGATCTGGGGAGGAAGAGGAAACCGCAATTATTCCAGGTGCCTCCTCTCCAAAAAGATGGAGCCTTTAGGGGCAGAGGGGCGAAGGTACCAATCTGCTGGGCCCTCAACCCTTTGTAAGGTAACTCTGCCGGGGAAGCAGAGCTGCCTCCTCAACAAGTCCAACTCCGAATCTGCAACGGGGCAGAGCCTCTAATTCTGGTTCAGGGCCATCGTTCTGAATATAATCAAAGGAGCGAAATGTTCTAGTAAATGGAAGAGTCAGAAACCCTAAGATTTTAGAAAGCGAGAACACTTGGAGATTTTGGTAAAGTAAGAAATGAGTGTGAATGCAGCTTTTATAGAGGGGGAGCCGAAAAGTCTCTCCTAGAGGGGAACGGTATGAGGAAGACAGAAGCACTAAAATTTCAAAAATCTGAAAAAAGTCGTAACACGGGATAGTGTGCACCAGCGTCAGTAATTAGGGAGAAATAATGGTAAGAGGCCACGTGTACCCCTCAAATTGGAGGACTGGAGATACGATTTCCCCACTTGACGGATGTGAATCCATCAAATAGGGAAATGGGGGCAGTTGTGGGGCCCATTCTTAAATCACGTGCCACATGGACGATTGAGTGGCAGAAGAGGTCACAAAGGAGGCACGCCATCCAACACGTACCCAGAGTAACCATTTAAAAGCTACACGAGTCGCATGCGATACTGCATGGGCCCATGGGCCGTCCTAAGGCCAAGGCCGAATCCATCCCAAACCCTAGACGATTCGGCCCAATCCAATTCTTGCCTCAGTATATGGGGGTTAGAAGCCTCGAGGGTCTTCTGCCAAAAGAGCATAGGAGGCAACGCAATGCTCCAGACCCAGATATGGCATTTAATGCGATTCTGGGTAGGTGCGCACATTGGGCAAACCGTCCTGACAAAACGGCAGTTTGTCAAAGTCTCGCCCCCGACAGACTCGAATCATAGGGGACGACGGAAAGTAGGCCACGACGATATAAGGGAAATCACGGTAATCACGGCCCGTGATCTCTGGAGTAAGTCATGATGATAAAAGATACTCGATCATGGGATTGAGAGCCAAAAAACCTCTCATTTCCAGGATTATATATACGAGTCTTACTTCCCCCTCAAAAAATGGAGATGAAGATAGACATATACAGAGAAAAACTTTATCTTTGCTACTCAGACTCAGGGATAAAAAACTAACTTAAGCATCGGAGAGTCTTTGCAGGTGGCCACCCCCGCCTCTCCGGCCCGACTTGAAGTCAAAAGCACTTTAGGATAGTAAGGATATGTGGACAGTTGGTAGATATAATATCAGCAGTTCAGAGATACGTGGACAGCTGGTAAGAATCGCACCAACACATATGCAATCCACTTACTAGGTGTGGGTTAAGCTCCCTGAGGCTCCCACGTACCCTGAAGTAATAGACATAGTTTACAAGTCTAGACTTGTGTGCGAAACTGATAGCAATCGTTGCAACGAATCGTATTACATCAAGTACTCTGTTGTGGTTCTCGGTACGAATCACCACGAGTTGGTATACCATGCAGTCGTCTTTTCTTCCAAGACTGGGCAATGGACCGAATCAAATTTCCAGTTTCCAGCGCGCCTAAATATTGTGCATTGGACACCCGTCAGATGCAATGCAATTGTGTACTGGCCTAATTTTCGAGGAATTGTGGTATTCAATCCTTCTAGCAGTACAAACGATTCAAAATGACGTCGTCGTATGATTAACTTGTCCTGAGAGTTCGGCTGCGACTGGCATACTAGGAGCCACAGGGCACGTCTTGGAGCGGTTCGGGGGCAACTATGGCTGTTGCACTTCTTTTTGCATGCGAGAGTCAGTTCTTTTGTTTTGAGGGCTTAGGATCTTGATCCAATGACTTCGTCTTGGATTTTAGTGCATGACCTTCAGTTGAAAAGGAGTAAGCCAAACGAGTTTTGGCATCTACTTGCTCTTCATCCAGATGGTGAAGGTGTGCTATCCTTAACACGCACAAAATCTGATGATCAAGATCTTGATGTTTACCAATACTTGATTGATCAAGATCTAGACACCTGTGATGAATATGAACGAAGAGAAAAACGTGAGGGTGGAGGGTGGAAGAGAAAGGAAGAAGCGAGAGTATGGGGGTGGGAAAAGAAGGAAGAAAATTAAATTAAGGGATAATTTTGGAAAAAATAAAGGTGTAAAAAGTAGTATTTAGTTTTTAAAATTTTTTTAGATGTGTGATTTTAGAAAGAAGGTGGAGAGAGTGGACAAAGAGGTGTCGATCGACCCGCTTAAAAAAAAAAAAAAAAAACTAAATAGCCCCCTCGTTACAATTAGTACTGCTTTAAAGCAAATATTGTACTTGAAATTGAAATTAGGATTCTTAAAACTTGATTATTAGCTCTCCTCTCGCGAGAGAAAATGTATAGTGCTGATCATAAAGCACATGATATTTGAGACAACATGATACAATATGTACTTTGTTGACAATTTCCATCAACCAGTAGACACCGCCCTCTCTTTTTAAAAGCAATAGTGACCGAACTCTCACCCCACCTGCCCCATGTAATTAATTGCCAACCAAAAATTTACCATTTTACCCTTGCTGGTCTACCAACTTCTGCGGGTTTTGTGGTAGTATTCCGTATAGATTGTGGACGTAAGAGGAAATACATGGGAATATTGTGATGGAATTGTGGAAGGAGAAGGGTGATCGAGCACATGGATGAACATTAGTGATTACGTCATGTCCATGTTACTCTTTTGGACCCTTACTCCTGACAGTTACTGGGTACTCGTACTCTGGTCGGCTTTCACCGCGTGCAACTTAGTCTTGCAATGTCCTTTGTCCCTAAGATTTGCAAATACTTTCCCAAAATGCCACTCAACTTTAAAGATTTTAATCAAACAAAAGATAACGTATAGCTTGATTAGAGGAATAATGGTGCATATTCGCAAAAAGGAATAAGTTCTTTTGATTTAGGAATGGAAAGTTTATCCCTTCTTGGTAGAACTATTAAAATTTTGTGATATTTTGATAGATTTGTACACAGTTTTTCTTCTTTTTTTTTTTTTGATAAAAGACTTGTGCAAAGTTTAATTTTGATATAACTTGATATTAAGAAGCGAACATAATCGGTAATACACGTATTAGGTAACAACAGCTCCTGAAGCATTTTGCAGAATAAATATGGACCATGAAAATTGAAATTATGTATATATTGCTTTCTCAAAGAGATGGTCCTAACATGGGATAAGCCCATTAATTAGAGGAAACACCCCGGGACCAGCCCACACTTTAAAGTCTAAATTGTGGAAGTTTTAGTTGAGTACTTGACTAATGACATATGTCACTATTTGGATAATTAAAGCCAAGTTTAATTAGACAAGGAATAATTAAGGTTCTTATCTTGCAAATACAGCTAAAAATTTTGCATGTGCTGTTAAGGGTGTTTTGGGAAGAATAGGTTAATAAGTACATAAACAGAAAACCATGCACCCAAGGAGAGAGAAGAGAGAGGAACTTGTTCAGTAACGATAATAACTACCATTAGCATATTACGAAATTCCAACGTACGGAAAAGTTCAAAATATTATGACCTAAAAAACATAAAAAAGGACTTAAAAAAAACATAGGAAAATGAAAGCTAGATTAATCATAATAATAATAGCATTAGTAAATTAAAATCTAGGAGAAGAGAAATTAAAAGGCTTTTCAGGTAGCCACTAAAAATTGCTCCCAGTTCATCAAAACCATGTTCCCACGCCCATCTTCTTTGCACCCTCTTGGCCTACAAAGCTTCCCATTTCCCATTTCGTCCCCAGCATTCCCATTATGCCCTTCCATATCCCCACTCAACAAAACCTCCTCTGTTTCATCACCATCTTCTCTGTTTTCTTCTTCATCTTCCACTTCAGTCTCAACCCCATCTTCTTCAACCACTTCTTCTTCTTCTTCCTCTACTTCTTCTTCTTCCTCTTCCTCCTCTTCTGCTTCGACGTCTATCAACCGAAGCCTGAGCCTGCCGTCGACTCGCTCGGCATGGAAAGAGCTCCGAGCAGAGGACACAATGACCGCTTTCAAAACTAGCCGTCCATCTTCCCTATGGGGCCTAACTTGAAAACCTGGAGAGCCGCTCACAGAGGTTAGCGGAGGTGGGAAACTAGTGCTCCGATTCAAATATCGCTTCGGAGCCTGAACTTGGCGACGATTCGAGCTCTTTGCCTCCCTCTGAACCGAGAGTAAAGACATTTCGTCGCCGCTGCTGTCTCCGTTGTCGCTTCCCGTCTCGCTTCCTAAGCTTTCCGTGCACATTTCCAAGCTCTTAGCGCTGAGCATCGAAGCAGAGCGCTTAACCATGGGGTGAACATAGACTTTCTCTGGCTCGGGATCGTTTTTGGTATTGGCCAGAGCTTGGAGAAAGCTCCAGCCACTTACGTCAACGGGTTTTTTGTCGCTCACCTCAATTACGTTGTCGTTTTCATCATTTTGGGGTGTTTGTTGAGGTTGAGAGGAGCTTGAAACACAAGGCAGGCAATTCGGTGCAGATGATCGGGTTGGGTTCGTCTTGGGAAGGGCCAGCTTTAGCCTCAGAACTCGGGATTCGACTAGTCCAGGCTCCAGGCATGATTGCAACCCTTGACAAACACTTGTGGACATTTTTCTAACCACAATTTTTTTTTTTTTTTTTTTTGGATAAAAAAATACGTTGAAAGGAAAAGAAGAAGAAGAAAAACAGAGTAAATAACCGGAACAGAGGAAAAACAGGGGAGTCCCGGTTTTATAATGAGAGAGAGAGAGAGAGGGAAAAGAGGTTGAGAACAAAAGAAGTGTGATTGAAGGAGGAGGTATGGTTGTGAATTTATACTGAAATATAGTAGAGAGAAAGAGAGTTCTATAGGCTATGACTGTAGTTAGGAGTAGGAGAGAATTTTTTTCTTTTCTTTTCTTATTATTTTTTTTTTTTTTGGCTAAAAGAATAGGAGAGAACTTTTTTTAAAAAAATATTAATAGGAGAGAACTTTTATGCCCACTAGAATGATAGAAATATTAATCTACCACACAAATTTATTTTGTGAAAAGACCCAAAAAAAAAAAAAAAAAAGGAAATTTGGATCCAAAATGATAACAAATACTGAGTGATTTTCATTCACTCCTAAACAAGTTGGCATTATTCTTGTCCGAGGTTTAAAATTTTGTTCTTTAAGAATGAATATGAAGTGGCAAAGTAGTGAGCTAGTTCTTGCGGTCACAAGTAAGAAATGCCGAACTCGATAAGGATCATCAAAGGTTTACTTAACCATCTGATCCCGTACACTGCCAAAAGAAAAGCCAAACCAAGGGACCAGAATAAAGACGACTCCTTTTCATGTTTATTTACTGACCTGACTTTGCTTTGCTTGACTTTTCTTCTCTCCTTCTAAAACGCACCGTTTCATTGGAATAACCAAGCAGCAAGTAAAAACCCTATCTAAAACTCCCATAATTAACCATCAGCCTTCCACTAATAATAATATTATGCCTATTCTTAGTCTATATAGCAAACACTTTTACTTAAATGCTCTTGTTGGAAATAGATATTCTTAAACGATAGCTATTGAAAATTTGAAATCATGATCTTGAACTATAGGATATAAATTTATAAGTCTAGTACATCTGAACATTGCACTAAAAGATATGGAAGAAAGGATTAAATCAATTATTAACCAATACTTTCGAGTGATGTTGTAAGCTTCCACCATTAACTTTGATAACAAAAGTTGCAGTGTGAGAGGACCAGTAGTCTTCTTAGGTTCAACATAAGTGTCTTATACAGACAAGATATTATTTGACCGACCAAAATGAGTACCTCATTGGTGGACATTTTAACCAATAGATAAAAAAAAGTAAATAAATAAATAAACCGACTTTTATGTCTTCTAAGGCAAGAGGTCTCTCACTACTTTTTGCTTTCAGTGATCATGAATTGCTTATTTTGCACTCTTTGAATTTCTTTAACTGTAATAGGGTATCACACTACTCAAGAAAGAAAGAAGGAAAATAAAAAGTGGACCATAATAATAAATAACAAAAGGCTGCTTACTCATGCTATTAGGCAAAAAAATCTTTTCTGGTCAAGGAAATTCCAAACTGTACGGACACGTCTCTGTTAGGTTTAAAATATTCAAGATTTTTTTGGCTAGCCAAAAGTACCTTTTAGTAAAGGAGCTAATAGATTAATTCCTTCTGTTAATTGGGTAGTACTGGTAGTATTGGCCCAATACGTGTCAGCTAATTAAATTTCATACCTTGAAACTAGAAAGTTGAAATTGAGTGAAGCAAAGATATTAACGACATAGGAACATTTTGTGTCGCGAACTAAATTCCAGGTTAGCAGTTTTATTAGGATGAAAAATTCTTTGACGTATTTGAAAAAAGTCTTAAAAATTTTAATTTTATAATAGTTTTTTTAAATGAAATATTTAAAATTTCATTATGTAAATTTCTCCAATAGTTGTATATACTATTAAATATAAATTAAATAATAATTAAAAACGTAATTCAAAATAAAGTTCAAGCATCATTATCATGCACAATAAATATAAAACCAGAATGACATATATAAGTTCACAGATATAATAGATTGTAGTAATCTTGGTTCAACGCTAATACAAAATCTAAATAATCTAAACACTACAACAACAAGCTTCAAGTATTATCAAGATAACGAACTACAATCAAAGTCTCTTAAGCTTCTTGATCACTAAGATTGCACTAAATACCACTTGAGGAAGAAAGATAGGGGATGAATATGATATGCCCAGTAAGAAAATATTTATCTTGATGGAAAATATTTTAGTGATGAAAAGTTCATGCATGGTTAGTTTAAATCCAATATATATATATATAATCCAAACTGATAATATATATATATATATATATATAAAGTAGTACAATCAAAATTATTCAATTTATATGCACATGACACAAATCAGCTCATACCCATAAACTCTCATTTGTGGAAACTCAGGATGATAGTACTAAGTATACCTAATAGCAAGTCTGACACCTAAACCTATACCAATAAGGGATGCTCATGTGTCGCCTACCAAATTAGAAAGGGCAACTGAATTGCCTACGACTATCAAATGGGGAGATAATAAAAAAAACAAACTTCGCACGGATTTATGAACTCTACACTAACAGTGAGACACGCAGTGCCATATTGTAAGTCCACAATACTAATAAGGTATTCATGTAGAATCCTACGACATGTGCAATATCAAACTGAAGTATGAAAACTATTGTACTATGATTTTTCAATAAAATAAGCATACTAGATTTTATTAAAAAAAAAACGGCCAGCATAACGACCCTATTTTTTATATACCTAAAAATAACATGCACTAAGAAAATTTCCAAAACAATACAATATATATCATATAATCAAATTCTATCACAAATATTCCAATAGTTCTAAATCACATTTATCATCATATGTTGCAGAAAATTAGTTTTACTCAAAAACGATATAAAACAAAGGTAATCGAATCTCTACCTTACTAGAATAATGATATCACGCTATTAAATTCTCAAGATATTGTTGGACGATCGCTTAGAGGGTTGGGAACTAGTTCCAAGCCCTCGATCATTCTTTTATATAAAAATCAACTTCTCAATGGAGCTTCAAATCCATAAATAGACATCTTCACTGATTTCGTAGCACTCAAAATAACTAGGTTAGACATATAACTCGTTCAATTCGGGTCCGAGTTGAAACCGAACTTGTGGTACGTAATACAAGGTAAATCTTAGCCATTCGATTTTATTTTTTGTGTCAGTCACTAAAGATAGTCAATATATATCAATTTTCTCTATTTTTAAGTACATTCTAAATAGGAAATCAAAAACACAATCCAAAAGTCAAACTTAAGCTCAAAATACTAAAAAATTGTAACTTTCAAACTGATAAAATGGAGTCACAAAATATATACTTGGAGCTTCCTCACGATAATATGAATCCAACGAGCCTAAGAACGTGAGCTGAAACGGCCTGAAATGATGCTAGAAAATCAAAACTTCTCACGATAAAAATAGCGTTTCTGGCGACGGGCTACTCGGTGGCTCCTGCAAGTCAGCAGCGCGGGAGGACCTCACTAGCCGGTTGGCTGGTCAAATGACAACCGTGACGGTGACTATGGTTGGCTCATCCTTCGGCCAAGAACAACGAGAGAGAGAGAGAGAGAGAGAGAGAGAGAGACGTTGGGAAGAGACAGAAGGGGATAGAAAAGTAGGGTCATGTGGCCCTTTACTGGGAAATGTATAATTTTTTAAAATTTACACAATAGTTCCCTATTTTTCAAAATTTTCTCACTTTAGTCTCTCAAAATATTATAATTTAGTCTCTCATTCTTAAAATTTTTGCAAATTAATCCTCCTATTAATTAATCCAAAAATTGATAAAATTTCCAATTTACTCTCGAAAAATCTGAGTTTTTGCATTCAATGTGGTGAAACATGCCATAATAAGAGTACATAAAAAAAAATAAAAATAAAATAAAAAAGGAGTACATAACCACGACTCATTTTCCATGTTTGTCACCAAATGGGCCTTAGTTTCCAGCTGGGTGCTAATCATGCACATGGTGCTAACAACCAAAGTGCAAAATTAGGTAATGAAAATTTGGCACTGGTGGCCATTTTCCTGGCTTTTTTTTTAAATAGAGGACCACACGAATGTGTAAAGCCTAACTTACTGGAATATTGATGCTGCATGAATGACAAAAAGTGATATCATTAACGATTATGTAATCTTCCTAAAATCCGTTGATTGTTTAATAGAATAGAAAAAAGATAGCGTATCGAAATCTTGTTGATTCTTAAGATTGTCAAATGTGTATATATGTATATATCTATTATAGAGAAAAATGTACCTCTTTGAATTCTGAAATTTCATTCGATGAGTTATTTGTTTCAATGAAAGATTATAGAGGTACATTGTCTCGTAGGATCACCTTATATATATATATATATATATATATATGCCAAACTTGATTACTAGGCGGGCGCGCGCGCGCGCTATTGATATGTATATGCTTTGTAGAATCACATCTCAATGTCAAAAGCTTACAGTAAATACGTGTCAAGTGAAGAAAAGCTGATCAGGGAATCATGAACCCCTACAGTGCCATGTGTCAACAAATCAACGTAAAACGTTCAGTGTGGATTTTGTGCCAATATGAAGGGATTAATCAGGTGTGGTGGGAAATTATAGAGCACTTTATAGAAGTCCCCTATGACCTATACGTATATATGAATGTTGGGAAACGAACTATAGTGTCTCCTATCCTTTCCTCTTCGGAGGCTCCCTACTATCTTCACTGACGAAGTAACACTTTCCAAATACTGCTAATCCAAAACATCTCCCTTATCTTATGTTGCCTGCTCTTTTATAATTAAGTTCGTCCACTAGCTAGCTAGAGCCGAGGCTTTATTTATTATTAATCTTGCAAAAAGCCCCCTATGCAACTTCGTTGCACGTTCACCAATTACCAACCTATCAACTTATTTCATTTGATGATAAGTTGGACGAATATTTCTAGTAAAACAGTGTCAGTTATCATAGATATATCTTGATGTCTATTCATTTATATGCATGTATATATATGTACATCACCGTATCTCTTTTGGGTAATATGTTCTCATTGGTATATATTAAGTGAGTGAGTTGCGATATTTTTCTATTTCACATTATAATTAGATTCTTAGACGTACATTTCCCAAGCAAATTAAACTCACTCATCCAGAAATAAGGTCTCGTGGATGAACGAGAAGAATGATGACAGCACGTTATATAATGCTACAGGCTGTACATATTTACATATGCATAAATGTACAATAATAAACTACTTTTCGCGTTCTCAAAAGCTATATAAGGTACAATATTCTTTTTCTCGTAACATATTAGAGAACGTGATCATGTGTTGCTTTCAAGAGTAAGGAGCATTAAAAAGATTACTACGTAGTGGGAAAAAAACGAGGAGATTCTAGTCTTGGCTGGGTTAAGACATAGGACGCTTTCAAAGCTGGTATGCAATCCCAAGTAGGGTAAATATATAATATATTATACACGAATGTAAGTATGTATTGTGCATATATCATAGTTGTTAAGTGACGCTGACAAAGAATATGTGCCCTATCGCTCACCGTCAAAGCCCCTACCATCAAATTTGCTTTCGCAATTCATGCATCTTTCTTTAGCTCATTTATTTTGCTTTTTGTTCTAGATTGGCCAGCCAAGAGAAAAGGGCCTTCGCAATCCCCCTAGCTCTAAATAGAAAACTTCTAAAACTTTTTGCTTCATTTTTTAAAGCTCTAAGATTCATTATTGCGTGTGTATAAAAATATTTCATATATATTTTGTTTTACTTTTTCGTTGAACGATTTTTAACATATAAAAGTTGAGATGGTATCAAATTCATGGCTTTTGCAGCAAAACATGTCAACGAGGCGCACTCTGTCTATTATACTCTTTTTTGACCATATTTTGTGAGTGGCATGCAACTTTTTTCTCCCTTTAATCGTACTAAATCCCCCTTTTACTTTGTAGCTAGCAATTATTATTTAAAAAAATAAGAAAATAGAGAACAACTGTCGTGAGGTAAATGGTTGCTCCCATATAAAAACTAGTAAAATGAGACTGTTTGAGAGCCCACAAGCCACAACAATCTTATTTGGACGGTTCCCATTAATCATGTTCCAAGTTTTACTTTACGAATGACGACCAAACAATTCCTTCGAATCTGAACTCGCACTAACTTCAACTTCTTTCTTCTTTTTCCTCTCTTGTGCAAATTGCTGAGAAAAAAGAATCAACTTAAAAAGGTCGATGGAGTACTCAACATCTTTTAAATCCCATTCCGATTTTGTAATATATATTAATATGTACTCTCTGTTGTCAAACGCACAAAACGCCTTTCTGTTTTTAGAAACGGAAACGTTTTCTTTGGGAAAAGGAGATAAAACGAGGACGAGTTGTTCTTTACTCCATCCACACGTTAACAACATATACTATATACCCTTGACTTGAACCTACGTTATACAATTTTTGGTACGATTCTTGGGAATCATTAAAATTTAGTCCAGATAGCATATAACACAATGAATGGCATATGCTTTTCTGGATTTATGATACTACTTTACAAGCTTGTGCATTAAAAGAACAAGGTAAAGAAGAAGAAAAAAAATGCAGATAAACATGTTGATCTCATTCACCACCCATCTGATGAATTTCAAAACTGTTGTCATGAAACATGGAGGTT
This sequence comes from Parasponia andersonii, assembly GCA_002914805.1. Taxonomy (NCBI): domain Eukaryota; kingdom Viridiplantae; phylum Streptophyta; class Magnoliopsida; order Rosales; family Cannabaceae; genus Trema; species Trema andersonii. The sequence goes on along the minus strand of JXTB01000185.1, from coordinate 510,224 downwards.
TTGAATTTCAACTTGTAATGTTTGCAGTTCTTTCTCGACGATCAATATTTCTGCCTGAATCTCAAGTAACTTGTCCAGTTTATTCTGTGCTGCGTCCTGGTAAGGCTCGGCGACAACTTTTACGAAGCTTTCCATGTTGACGAGAGCTTCTGTTAGATCTTTCTGCATGCCCTCTTCAAGTTCACGAGCCAAGGCATCTGCTGTCCTTTTCACTTTGTCTAACATTGCTTGCCTACGAGCTGGAAAGTTTGAAATTACTAAATACCTATCACAGAAAGAAATGATCACTGAGATATTAGGACTACGTGACAACAAAGTTTGTTCTATGCTTTCGGGTGGAAATCCTAACAGATCAGTACCTTCCAAAGATAAAAATACTTATATATTGGAACTACTTATAGTTAAGCTCAATGAAGCAGCAAAGCGTCAGGTACAAGTTTTCAAGTACTACCAGTTAGTTAACAATTTAAGAGGCATAAGTTTACAAGTATTAACAGTTAATTAGAAATGCAAGGAGCAGAACAATAGAGTATCACTTGAGGTGTGTCAGTCCAATATGGCCCATATAAGATAATGATGTCACTACAATCATTGCACCATCAACACGAAAATTTAGATTAAGAGACATAGAAATAAACTAACTACTAGAAATGAAACTCAGAGAAGATATATCACCCGCCAGCCGAACAAAGGCCAAGAGCGAGAAGGTCTTCTAACGTTGTTGGGAGCACAGATGTCAAAAGTGAAGCAGATAAACCGGCTGCTCCAAGCCCACCAAACGTTCCCAGAAACTGAATCAACGAGAAATTTCAACACACCAAATTGATTGAACACAAAATTGAATACAGATAAAACAACCATATATGAAAAGCAAAATACAAGTTCAGGAATAAGTTATTCTAGTGAGGAAGAACCCCTACAATTGTAAATTTTACGAAGATTCACTATGTTTATATGCTGAACAGCAGATAGCCTTACTTTCAAAGATAACATTCCCATCCTGTCAATGTTGCTTTCAAAGAAATAAATATATTTTCATAAGAAAATAAAGTTCCTTGATTTCTAGTTTTTTTTCTTTCCTTTTTTTAAGGTACTTAATCGACCTGAAGAACTCACCACTTCACGTATTTCTTGCTCAAATAACTTGGAAGCAACAGGGCCACTAAAATTCCGCACCACTCCCAAGCTAAGTTCATCCACCTTTTTCAGCGATTCAAATGTCCCAAAATGCAACTGACTGCTTGGATAGACAAATGAAGGCCAACGTTTTTCAAATGATTCCTTGTACAGCCTCCCTTCACGAACATTGTTTGATTGCAACCATTGTACAAATTCCCCAAGTAAATTCTATATGGCAAAAAGATGCTAAAATTACAACATATATGAAAAATAAAATGCTATAATTCTGGAGAAGCTATGAAATAAAGAATGAAGATACCAGGGAGCGACAAATTCATAAAGAAATTAAGCTATATTAGACACTAGAATGCAATTACAAAACAAGCATCACATCCATGAGTCCTTAGACCACAGAATAATATGCAGAGACACTGGATGGCTCTAACACTCAGATTTTGGCCCACACAAAGCAGTGGGAATGGAATAGGAAAAGGTCCAAGTAAGAACGTTGAAGCTGTTAGCTTACTTGAACATCTATCAGGGCAGGACCCATTACGTCATTCTGAATCCTTGAGGTGGCAGGAAAGGTGGACGATTTTTCCCATTTGAACACATATGAAACAACAAGATCAAGATTTGATAACTGCAGTGTAGTTCGTATGAGCTCCATAACTCGTGATTTTGCATTATCAATCTGCAGTGTACACAGGTAGAACTCATGAACACAGATCACAAATACCACAAATGTGCTTCTTACTCATATAAGGCATAAATTCTGAAAACTCACCAATGATAACACCTTTCTTCTCCAAGATATGCTCTCACTTTCCATTTTCATTCCATAATCTTTTACACTACTAACTATATCATTTATTGATGCCAAGTCCTGTTTAGCGTACCGGCAGTCTTGTCTCACAAGAGTTTCACAAGAAGAAAGTAGTCTTTCTGCAATTGCAACGGGTGTTCCAAGTTTAAGTTTCATTCTTTCCATTCCTGTGCTTGTTGATCCATCTAAAAAGCTGTACAAGAACATTTCAAGTTCATCAAAGCTATTACTTTTCCTGTGAAAATCAGATGGTGCTAGTTCTTCATATTCCTTTCCAAGGTCAGAGGAATCTGAAAGTTTTGCTTCAAGAGCAGATCGAGCAGACACAGGATAAACTGTTATATTTTCAGCATTCAGCAACTTCGTTGTGTTTTCCTTGATGAATGAAATAGCTTCTTCAAGCTGCATTAAATCATGAAAATGTGAATGGGACAAGACAGAGGTGATTGAGAAGCACAAACAGTAACATTTATTAGACAACAAATGTCGAAGGTAACTTAGAAACAAAAGGAACGATTTCCATGAACAAACCTCATGAGAACTCCGATAGAGGTCAGATTTGTTCAAAACAAACACAACTTTTTTCTTCCACTGCTGAATATAACGAAGAAAAGCAACCTGAATAGACAATACCAGTAACAAAACCAAAATGTGTTACACTGCTAGAAAGGGAAGCTGGCTTCAAAGATGTAACCACATAAGCCAGAGCTTGTCGCATTTATATTGACAAATGACAAATTTTTTATGACTAGAAACATTAATCACCATGCTATACCATATTGACATATTAAGAGAGCATACCTCACTTTCGGTTAGAGGGCGATCAGCAGATATAACAAAAAGAAGCAAATCTGCACGGGGCACAAATTCCTCAGTAAGGCGTTGTTGCCTCTGGAGAATCACATTTGTTCCAGGTGTATCAACTATGTTCATCTGCTTCCACAGGAATTAAAATAGATTAGCTCCATTTTGAAGTAATCTTCTACCATAAGCCTGCTAAGCAAATGAGGTATACAATGTTTTGAATTTTTTTTCCCCTTTCAAAACCACAACTGATGCTGCAGGGTAACAATAATAACCAAACTGGTGAGGACACCACTCACTCTGTGATTGACTTGTGCACCAAGATGAGTTTCAGTTTATACATGGAAGATAATTGATACACAAAAATGTGAAGAAATTAGCTATAGGTGTAATATACACATACAAATATGATTTATTGCAAAAATAGGAATATGACTCACTTCTTTAAGAATAGGAGCAGGCAGGTAGCATATACATTGACCATCTGGATGCCTTTCACAACGTTGTTCTTCACCAGAATCCAGCTTAGAGTATCGCAGGAAAGTAATCTCATTTGTCGTAGGAACAACCCCCTCTTTGAGATATCTTCTTCCAAGAAGTGCATTAATAACAGTTGACTTCCCAGAGTTAAATTCACCCTGATATTATAATAGAAAATAAAAGAAAGTGTTAGGAAAACTTATTACCTTTAGCAACATTCTCATATAAGTGTCTAGGAAACCAGCTCAATTTTCTCATCATGAAACTTATATACCCATTATTATTACTTTTATAGGAAAGAACAATATTCCTATGTTTTAGGATATGATCTGTTAGGGGGGGAAGGAAAAGAGAAAGAAAAATGAAGCTTGAACCAAAAGTGACAATTAGGTTTTTATTATCCACTAGCACTAAGTACGATAGCAATCAAGTTATTTTACCTCCAAAAGCAGCAAGTGAAGGAACTATATTAAAGACTAAATGACAATAAGGAGCAATGCTAACAGAGTAAGAAAATGCGCAGTGACTTGTACCTTAACCAAAGAACTTAGTATACTTGATCCTACATGATTTTGGGGTTAAGGCTCTAACAGTTTCAAGTTGTCCAAGGCGTCTTATGAGAACAGGAAATGGTATAGGTATCCTAAGTAATTGTAATAGCTCAGTAGCACGCCAGATAGGTGAAATTTTACTGATAGTCAATACATGTCCAACAATTAAGGAGACCGCCAAACTCATTTTAATATCAGTCTTGAATGAAAACGATTAATGACCACCTTAGTTATAAATTCTTTTAAGAAAAAGAAAAGGGATTCTTGTGAAAATAAGAGCTAATACCCATGTATATCCTGGAACCAGAATTTTGTTGAAGTTCAGCACACAATTACCACTATAGCCAGTGAAAACGGCTCATCAATCTGAGAAACTGCATCACTAAGAAGCGAAACCTCCTCCATCTGTCATGCAAAACAATATTGCAGGATGCATCATGAAGCAGACAACTTAAAAAATAGTCAGGTAGATGAGAATTCACAAGAAGATTAACTTCAACTACCAACTAATTTAATTAAAGGATCACCAGTGGAGCAGCTTTCTGAATGACTTTAATTGCTTTAAGCAACACCGATCTCTCTCTTTCTATGAACTGTTTTTCCCGGTCCTCCAACTTGATAAAGCCAGCAACTCTTTCTTCTGCTTCAAAACCATTATCCCCATTCAACAACTTGTTCTCATTTAAGTTATCAAACTCATCTTGGGTCCTTATATTAAGTGTGTATGCATCATTGAGCAAATTGTTCAAAGCATCATCACTGAACTTCGCGAAATCATTCACAGAAGTAACTAATCCACTAGCACCAGATTTGAGAAATTTTGACGCCTCATTGGCTAACACTTCCTCTCCATATGAACTAAACACGACAAAAATTGGTATCTTGACATTTTCACGTATGGAGTTCAGTACTACATCAACATTTTCCTCTTCACCAATACTATAAATAAGAAAATCAGCTCCTTCAGACTTGGATGCATTTAAAGCAGCATCCACCGTTTGCACATTCCTCGCCACCAAAGGAAGGACTACTGAATCAGACTTGGAATCCATCATTGTATTCCTCGCTACAATGACAGGAAGACCTATAGAAAAAAAAAAAAAAAAAAAAATAAAAAATTCCAAAAGCGAAAGTCAAAAAAGAAATGCCAAAAGTGAGAGAATAAAGAAACGATAAAATTCGTAGTTTTCAATCAAATTTTNAAAACCAACAAAACTACTTACTTTCCTACTGAGACGGGTTTGAATACAACGTCGAATGAGCTGAAACGGACTAAATTATCACTGCCCACGAACCATAGACATTAATACTAAAAAATAGTACCTTGATCAGATAGCACAACACCACTGGCATTAGCTGCGGCGGCGATATCGACTCGTTCGGCGACCAAAAAATAGGCGCGGTCACTAATTACGGCCTTTAGCTTACAAGCGGCCTCGTAGAGCTTCCCAGCAGTAGCTTGAGCGCCATTGAGGACAACAATCCCGACCCACTTGGAGACGGCCCTGTCGACCAAATCCAAAGCGGCATCTTGGGCCAAGACGTCGTCGGGGTCCAAATGGAGCACGAAACTGGGGACTCTGATCTCGGGCCGCTTGTAGCCGCCGGGGAAGAGAGTCCTCGGCGGGTCCTGCTTCTGGAGGTCCCAGCGGTGGTTTTGGTCGGCGAACTGATGTGGGTTTTGGGAGATAGACCTTATCGGGAAAAGGGTCCGTCGGGGTTGGGTTCGGAAGCGAGGCGGGTGAGTTCGCAGAAGTGGGGTTGGGATGAAAAGGAGAGGGCAAGTAGTAGTACTAGTTGTGGAAGCCTGAGAAAAGAGAAGGGGTACCATGGGAAGAATCACAGGAAAAAAAACTGGGATGGTTAGGTAATGATACCGCTGGGATTGAGAGGAGAGAAGAGGAGAGAAGAAGAGGCTTATCGGTAAAGATAGTGTGAGTGTGGGATTTGGTTGGGAATTATCGTCTTAATATCTTATCCCTTTTGGACATTGAAATCAGAATAAAGCGGAGCTGTCTTCTTCAACTTTGAGTACTGCTGCCCCACATCTAGACCTCTCTAATGGTTTTTCCCTCCTTTTCTTTTTTTTTTTTTAATTATTTTTGTAGAAGCCCTTTGTACGTGGTTTTATATTTGGTTATTTAATACAAATGTTTATGATGAAATTGAAGCCAATTTCTAAAATTAACCTCAACCTATTTTTTGAGAGCAAACAAAACCCCTGCTATTAGAAATTTTGGTTTTTGACACCCAAAATTGTAACAAAAGCCTTTTGTGGTATGAAATTGAAGAATATAACTATTTCAAATATTATACTCATTTTATGTATGTCATTATAATTATTGGATCATCGTTAGATAATGATCTAACAGTTAAAAAAAATACAAACACATAAATTAAAAAAAATACTTACGACAACCATTATATATATAATATATATTATATATATATATATTAATTTCTAAAATGTAAAGGCCCTTATAATGATCATCTTATAATAATAATGAATATTATATGTTTAAAATAAATTATTAACTGAATAACATATGTATATTATATTAAAAAAATCAATAATTTTTATATAATTAAGTTAAAAATAAAAACCTAATTTTATTCTTTAAGCATAACCGAACTCAAGAAATCATAATATAATTAAATGTGCACAGTATAACTAGAAATTATTTTTTTATAAGAAAAAAAACATTGTGAGTCAATAATATAATGTGAAAAGAAGTTGAAAAAAAATCTTGTTTGGATGTTTAAATTTGATGGAAGCGTAACGATAACTAGCGCTAGACAATAAGCGATAGAAAATACGATAGTTTATAAAGTGAATTGCGCTAGTCAATGTGTAGAGGAAGCTATTACAAAACCCAAAACTTTACTTCTTTCTTATAATTTTCTTATGGTTTCTAAATTAGGAGAGAGAGAGAGAATAAGCAACCGAAAATAGTAATTTAGAAAGTGAGTTAGATTAATCGATGTGCAAGGAGAGTCACCTTGTAGTTTCTAAATTAAAAGGAAAATTGAGAGGTTTAGGAAGTGAGTTGCATTCTCGGTTTAGGAAGTGAGTTGCGTTAGTCAATATACAATGAAAGTCACCTTGTAGTTTCTAAATCAAAAGGGGAAGAGAGAGAGAGAGAGAGTACCAATTATGAACTCTGATTATACCAATTATGAACTTTGATTTTACCCTATACGAGGCTTTCATTATAAATAGACGAATGTAACTAATATTCTCAACATCAGGAGATTTTACTCCAAAAAAATGGTTTAATTTTAATTTTACTGAATTAGTTAGAATTCAAGGAGTTTTTGTATTAAATAGCCTTTTATATTTGGGATTATTTAATTTTAGTCATAATTGATGTTTGATAAATTTATTTTGTCACGTTATTTCAAAATTTGCAGCTTAAAAACTACGGTTATGTAAAATATTCAAAATCGATTAATGAAAATTAGATATCTAATTCTCGATAGATTGAAATAGATCTAGTTTTGTCATAACTAAATTAGGGTTAGTTTGGATTATTGTGTTGTAGCCACACTACAGCTATACTGTAAGCAAAAGATAGCTGAGGAAAAAAAAAGTCTAGGCGTTATGGTAAATTTAATCTACAAAACTATTGTGCTTTTTAAAAGCAATATTTAAATATTTGATAAACTAAAGATTATATGTATTGTAAAGTGATTTTTTAAATAATTTGTATATGAAATCATAATCATCTTTCAAAATCTACTGATAAAAAGCAGGAACTAGCCAAACGCCCCCCATTCTCGACTCTTTTGTGAACCACTTTTAAAAGCTAAAAATAGAAGCTCTAATCAATTCCAAATGGATCCTTAGATTGATCGGTTGACGGACTCAACGTGTAAATATCTAAATACAATTAGTTGACTAATATATAACCCTTTTTTTTTTCTTTTTCCTTATTGGTTTTTCAATTAACAGTGAAGGCATATCCACACTTCACCACACTTTTTCTTTACTATTATTTTTATTGAGGTATATCTATTAATTGTCTCTTATGAGACTATACTATTGAATTCTTGTATCATTGGCATTCAGACTTAATAGGACTTGTATATTACGAAGTGAATTTGCTTAAATAGTAAGAGTACTCATTATTTGGAATCTCAGTTCTAGATTCAAGTCACACTCGTGATATGTATGAAAACCTATTATCCCTAATGGGGTAAGGTGGGATGGGAATTGGGTAGTAGTAGATATTTTTCTTTAAGTTGTAATAAGTGGATCTTATTAGTTAAGTCCTACTTAAAAAAAAATAGGACATGTATATATATTTTTTTTACTAGTATTTAGAACTTTAATACTTGTAGTTTGGTTTCCTGTTTTTTTTTTTTAGAGATAGATTTCAAATAATTTTACGATATAACTTTAAATTATCTTTTCATACACAGTTTGAGATTAGAGATATGCATATAACTTTTTAGGCTCAAAATTAAATTTCAAAGACTTAACACTAACCATCCAATCCAATTGGACACTGTATCAGATTGGTCAGTTCCTTATGTACTATTGGAATGTACACTTAACTTAGACAGGATAATGAATTTATATATCCATTGAATCAAATCCAATTAGATATCGTATCGGATTAATCAGTTCCTTATGGACTATTGGAATTCACATTTAACCTTAAATTAGATAGGATAATGGATATATAAAAATACACTGAATAAGGATCCATGGACACCAAAAATCAAAATTTGCTAGTGCAATATTTCAAAAGTCATTAGTGCATAATTTGACTACTTTTCACAATAGTTTTAATAAGCAAAAATGTCTAATTTTTAGCTGGGTGAACTTAAAAAAAATATATCTTTAAGTTTGAGTGTTTTACAATTTAAATCATAAAGTTTAGACTATACAGAATAATACTCTGAGATTAAGAATTTCTAAAAATTAATACCCTAGACTGATATTTGACTAATTTTAGTAATAAACAAATAATAATATCCTCTTTTAAGCTGTATTAATCATTATAATTCTCCTTAATTTTGAGGATATTATTATTTTAAATCTGTAAAAGTTATTCCAAAAGTCAACTCAAGATATTAATTTCAAAATTCTTAATTTTAGGGTATTATTTTATAAAGTCCAAATTTCAAAATTTAAATTGTAGAACACTCAAATTTCATTGTTTTTTTTTTTTTTTGTAGTTTACCCCTTTTAGTCTCTCTTTCAGCTAGCTATTATTATTATATCATGAGTGAACTACAAAAAAATATCATGAACTTTGAGTATTTTGTAATTTAAATCATAAAATTTAGACTCTGTAAAATAATACCTTCAAATTAAGAATTTCTGAAAATTAATATTTTGTACTGACATTTTGACTAATTTTAGTAATGAAAAAAAAATATCGTCCACTGAAACTAGATTAATCCTAATTATTTTCCTTAATTTTGAGGATATTGTTGTCTTTTATTAGTTAAAGTTACTCAAAAAATCAGTTTATGGTATTAATTTTCAAGAATTCTTAATGTCAGAGTATTATTTTGTGAAATCCAAAGTTCATGGTCTAAATTACTGAACACCTAAATTTTAGGATTTTTTTTTTAAGTTTACCCATATATCATTCTATAAGAAAATGGTAAAAGGAAAAGAAGGGCTAATTTTGGAGACAAATTAAGCCCTTCTAACAACATCTTGGATTGAAAAGCCTAAAACTAATCATGGGCATTCTTTTTCTCTCTCAAAAACCTCCTGATGTTGCTCTTATAAGATGCCGGAAAGGAAATGTTTTGATTTTCTTCTCTGACCTTCTCTCTTCATTCTCCATCTTCTAATCTTTTTTGAGGATGAAAAGTTTTTTCTTTTCACTTTTAATTTTTTTAATAAGTCCATATTTAGATTTGATTGTAGTACCACCTTTGTATAGATTTTGTATCACCTGATGTTTAATTTATGTGAGTTTTAAATTCCGTTTACTAAATTTTGAATCTAATAATTCATTATTTGATTTAGATATATAATGAGGATAAGTTGATTTTCCTTTCAATGGGCATGAATATCCTTTAGTATTAGAATCACGCTTTCTACTAGTGAAATCGCAGTCCAATAGAAAATGAAGGTAATTGTTTATGACAGTTATTGTTATCTTATTCTCTTTGAGAATTATGATAACCTATAATTATTGTTATTATTATGTTTGTAATATACTTTTCATCTCTTTTTTTGAGGAGCCGAAAATTGTAATTCTCCATGCTTATAATGTAATTGAAACTTTCTAGCATTTATTAGTATTATTCCCTACTTTTATCAAAAAAAAAAATGTTGGATTGAATAACAAAAATTAACAGAATTTAAGGTATACAACAGCCTACCTAACCTGACGATTTGAAAAATGGAAAATTAAAGTGTCTTATTTATTTTTTTTCAAACTAAAAATAACAACTTGGGCAAAAAAAAAAGTGAAAAAAATAGTGTTTTTAAGTTATAAAATTCCAAACTGATCTTTATGGGTGAAAAGATTGAGGGTACAATTGTCTTTCTTTCCCCATAAAAGTGATATGATTTGAGTATGGTATTATGTTTATGGGTCCATCTATTATCACCCATTTTTTTTCCTCTCACTTCCTTCTATATAAATCCCTTACTAAAATTGAAATTTTTAAAATTTTTTTTTCCCACCTCTTTCAAATATACTTCAATTCTAAAATTAGACAATAAAAACTCAATGAAATTTCTTTTCTTATGCCCCAATAAGTTTTGACTTTTGACTTTTGAGGAACCACACTCATCTCGAGTTTTTTTTAACCTTGCATCCTTAACAAAACTCATATTTCTAAAACTTGAAAGACTAAAAACTTTTTTTTTTTTTTTTACTTTGTTCATTATCTTCTAAAAAAGTTGGAGATTGTAAGTTGTTATTCAAGGTTGGTTTAAATATCCATTCTTTCATTTTTTTACGTTTTTCCTTTTAATGTTTTCTGCCTTTCTCTAAATCATCCATAGAGATGGAGTTCTTCAGTTCCATTTTAGGGTTGTTATATTTAAATCCTAAATTGTAATATTTATTAGATTTTTACAAGAAGTAAAAGAGAAAAAAGATAATTTATCCCTTGGGAATGAGTGTGATTTGTAATTGGTTTATCCATGATTAAAAAACTCAATCAAATTGTCATTTGATTTTGTTTTTTTTTTCCTTTAAATTTTAATTGCTTAATCAATATATTTGAGTGGAGTAGTAACAAATAAAATTATTAATTAAAATGATATTTAGATATTGATGTCATTTTACATAAGAATATTTTTGTAAAAAAAAAAATTATTAAGTAGGGGATATATTTGCCCTCGCAAGTGGTACAAAGGCACCCTTATTATTTACTAAAAGACAAAAAAGGATAGATAATAAAAAAAGAAAAAACCTATAAAAATTGACAAATGCACCGTTTCTTTCATTGTTCTACCGTCATACTTTTTTTTTAAAAATTTTTTTCATTGATATTTTTTTCTGCTTCTTTCAATTTCATTTCCTTCAGTCTCCTTTTAGTTTGTATTCATTTTTTATTTATGTGTTACTCATCCTAATAATTAAAGATAACAAGTTTTTAAAAAATAGAAACTCATAAAATAATTCTCTCTTTATACGCTATTTACTAAATGCCTTTTATCTTTTTTCTTTGATTTCTCGTTCTTCGTCAAAGTGAGAAGAAGAAATTATAGAAGCCATTGTTAATGTGCATACAATTATATGAAGCCAAAATAAACGAGCTCTTATAGAAATATATAAAGGAAATTGATCAAGTACCGGAAAAAAAAGAACCCGCTAAAACAATGAAAAAGAAATAGAAGGAGTGGTGAGAAAGAGAAGGGTATTTAATGGATTAGGAAAATATAATTATGAAAGGAATAAGGTGCTTTTGTTACTTAAATTGGATAGTTTTGTTGACTGAGGCTAACTCAGTTGGTCTAAGACTTGATGAATGTGTGTGTGAGTTTCGAAGAGTCAGGGGTTCAAACCTTAGTAGAGTGTGTGTGTTTTATTTTCCTTTAAATTTATAGTAAGTGGTGGTCATTAGTTAAATCATATTTTTTTTAAAAAAAAAAATTGTGTAATTTTATTAAAATGTCCGTTATAGTCTTTTTGTGAAGATTAGGGGTACTTATAGTAATCATGGGGTGTCAATATAGCTCTCTATCTAATTTATCATCTAATAAAGAGTGTGATAAGAAAAAATAGAGACGAGGATAAAATCATTTTATTTAATTAATCACTTAAAAAAAGTGATAATTGCTAACTTGACCCTCTCCTACCCTTTTTTATGATTATAAGTTTTACATCAAAAGCTTAAATGGGCTAACACAAAAAATGATAAATATTTATCATCCAAATTAGATTCAAAAGCCTAATTTTTTAATAAGTGAAAACTAAAATTAAGAGGAATAAAAATTGAAAACTCCAGTCCAATAACCCAACCTAATGAAATTTGGGTTATTGAGTTTCTCTAACAACTTTGGGTTATGATTTTTTGCTTTGATCGAATAGTCATTGGAATAGAATGTGTGTGGGGCCCGTTCTTAGATCATGTGCCACGTGGACGATTGAGTGGCAGAATAGGTCACAAAAAGGGCACGCCATCCGACACGTGCCCAGAGTAACCATTCAAAAGCCACACGAGTCGCATGCAGTACCGCATGTGCCTATGGGCCGTCCCAGGCTAAGGCCGAATCCATCCCAGACCCTGGACGGTTCAGCCCATTCCAATCCTTGCCTCGGCAGCTGAGGGTCAGAAACCTTGAGAGTCTTCCACCAGAAGACCATGGGAGGCGATGCACTTATCTAGACCTAGATAGGGTATTTAATGTGATCCTGGGTAAGTGCGAACATTAGGCAAACCGTCCTGACAGAATGACGGTTTGTCAAAGTCTCGCCTCTGACAGGCTTGAATCGTAGGGGATAGCGGAAAGCAGGCCACGACGATGCAAGGAGAATCACGGTATCACGGCCCATGATCTATGGAGTAAGTCATGATAAAAAAAGGTACTCGATCCTGGGATTGAGAGCCAAAAAAGCTCTCAGTTTCAAGATTATATATATAAGCCATATGTCCCTCCAGAGAAGGATATATAGACATATACTGAGAAAAAAAATTTATCTTTGCTACTCAGACTCAGGGATAAATAACTGACTTAAGCATCAGAGAGTCTTTACAGGTGACCACCCCCGCCACTCCGACCCGAGCTGAAGTCAAAAGCACTCTGGGATAGCAAGGATACGTGAACAGTTGGTAGAAATAACGTCAACAGTTTAGAGACACGTGGACAGCTGGTAAGGATCGTATCAACAGTTTGGCGCCGTCTGGGGGCCAACCGCCGAGGGAAGTCCCCGCCCCATCCAGATCGCGGATGCAGGGGGAGCGACTAAGCCAGACAAAGTCTCTCTGGGCTGGAGTGGTGGTGGATAGAAGACACCAAGAAAGCCCGGAAGGTATGCTTCCCAACTGGAAACAAGAAATTATGGCGGAGCTGAGTAAGAGGCTCTGGGCCCATCACAGCCAGACCCCTTGAGGAACTCCATTCGAACATAACTCCTTGGCCGTTCGCTAAATGGGGCCTGGACATCGTTGGAGAGCTCCCCAGAAGTCTAAAGGGAAGAAGGTATATCTTGCTGGCCACTGATTATTTCACTAAATGGGTAGAGGCTAAAGCCTACACGACTATTAATAAGGCAGACACAATTAACTTCATTTGGAAAACATAATTTGCCAATAAGGAATACCGAAAGAGATACATGCTGATCATGGCACGCAGTTCCAAAATACTAAACTTAAGGAGTTGTGTGAGTTGTATTATATAAAGCTCAGTTTCTCATCTGTAAACTACCCTCAGGGGAACGGCCAGGCAGAGGCAACGAATAAGGCCATATTCAGTAATATTAAAAAGAACTTGCAGGAGGCTAAAGACAGGTGGTTAGAAGAGCTACCGGCCATTGTGTAGGCCTATCGAACCACGGAGCGGAGATCAACGAGAAGAACACCATTCGCCATGGTCTACGGATCAGAGGTTGTGATCTTGACTGAGATTAGCCTCCTGACCCTTCGCTCCGAAGTGGTAAGAGACACCTCACTGAACGAGCAGCAGCTAAGCCATAACACAGACCTCCTAGAAGAAACAAGGGACATGGCCCTGGTCCATCTGGCCTCGTACCACCAGTAGGCCAAGTCCTACTACGCAAAGAAGGTACCGCATGGGCCAATGGGCCGTCCGAGGCCAGAGCCGAATCCATCCCAGACTCTGGACGGTTCAGCCCAATCTAGTCTTTGCCTCAGCAGCTGGGAGTCAGAAGCCTCGTAGGTCTTCCGCCAGAAGACTATGCGAGGCGATGCACTGGTCTAGACCCAGACAGAGTATTTAATGCGATCCTGGGTAGGTGCGCACATTGGGCAAACCGTCCTGACAGAATAGGGGGTTGTCAAAGTCTCGCCCCCAACAGGCTCGAATCGTAGGGGACAGCAGAAAGGCAAGAAAAATCACAGTAATCACGGCCCGTGATCTCTGGAGTAAGTCATGATGAAAAAAGGTACTCGATCTTAGGATTGAAAGCCAGACAAGCTCTCAGTTCCAGGATTATATATATAAGCCATACGTCCCTCCAAAGAGGGATATATAGACATATACATAGAAAAAACTTTATCTTTACTATTCAGACTCAGGGATAAACAACTGACTTTAGCATCGGAGAGTCTTTGCAGATAGCCACCTCCGCCACTCCAACCCGAGCTGAAGTCAAAAGCACTCTGGGATAGTAAGGATATGTGGACAGTTGGTAGATATAATGTCAGCAGTTCAGATACATGTGGACAGCTGGTAAGAATTACACCAACAGTTTGGTGCCATCTGTAGGAAACCGTTGAGCGTGAGAGAAAGAGTAGGAGTCTCACGATCGCGTTCTCCTCGAACAAAAAGCCATACAACGTCAAATGACACCTTAAAAAATGACAATTAGGAGCACACGTCCCGACGCTGAAGATAGCTCCTGGGAAGCACGACCAGGTCTAGAGCAAAAGCTTGATCAGATGCTTGCTGCCTTGGCAGAAGCAAATTGGAAGGCAGAAATGGCCCACGAGGCCGTCCTGAGTTTAAAAGATGAAGTCGCAGAAGTACGTAGAGATAATGCCTACCTCGAAGGACTGCTGGCAAGCAAAGCCAGGAGTAGGCGAAGGGAAGACTTTGATGAAGAGGTCCAACAAGAGTTTGGGGGCTAACCACTGAGGGAAGTCCCTGCCCCATCCAGATCGTGGATGCAAAGGAAGCGACAAAGCCAGACAAGGCCTCTCTGGGCTGGAGCGGTGGTGGACAGTAAATACCAAGAAATCCCGGAAGGTGTGCTTCCTAACTAAAAACAAGAAATGATGGCGGAGTTGAGTAAGAGGCTCCGGGCCCATCACAGCCAGACCTTCGGAGGAACTCTATTCGAATATAACTTCTTGGCCGTTGGCTAAATGGGGACTGGACATTGTCGGAGAGCTCCCCAAAAGTCCAAATGGAAGAAGGTACATCTTGCTGGCCACTGATTATTTCACCAAATAGGTAAAAGCTAAAGTCTACACGACTATTAAAAAGGCAGACATAATTAACTTTATTTGGAAAAATATAATCTGCCGATACGGAATACCAAAAGAGATACACGCTGATCATGACACGCAATTCTAGAACACTAAGCTTAAGGAGTTGTGTGAGTTGTATGATATAAAGCTCAGTTTCTTATCCGTAAACTACCCTCAGGGGAACGGCCAGGTAAAGGCAACGAACAAGGCCATATTTAACAATATTAAAAAGAACTTGCAGGAGGCTAAAGACAGGTAGTTAGAAGAGCTACTGGCTATTGTGTGGGCCCATCAAACCACAGAGTGGAAATCAACAAGAAGAATACCAGTCGCCATGGTCTACGGGTCAGAGGTTGTGATCCCGGCCGAGATTGGCCTCTCGACCCTTCGCTCCGAAGTGGTAAGAGATGCCTCACTGAACGAACAGCAGCTAAGTCACAACACAGACCTCCTGGAAGAAATAAGGGATATGGCCCTGGTCCATCTGGCCTCATACCACCAGCAGGCCAAGTCCTACTACGCAAAGAAGGTTAGCGTTCGTCGATTTAATACCGGGAATTGGGTCTTGAAGGTCAAAATAAGAAATTCCTCGAAACTAGACTCTGACTGGGTCGGGCCCTATGAGGTGATCAAAGCGCTTAACAATGGCGCATATGTCCTGAAAGAACTCAAAACCGGGAAAAGCCTACCAAACATGTGGAACGCCCAGCGCTGGAAAAGTACCATATGTGATATGCACATAAATGCTGTGAGATACATGTAAATGCTTGTATTATTGAATAACTTAATTATAAAACAAGTCAGATTTTCTGCTACATGAACTGATCCTTTGGATTGCTATAAACAAGGGTCTACCCCCAGTGCCAGACCCCACGAACTACTCACGCAAATAAAAATCGTACTGCGGGTATCACGTCGCTTGCCGATGGTCCGAGAAAATGTACGAAGAGGAATGAGCTACGCAACCAAAAACTTGCCAGTAGACCTCGAAAACGGTCATACTATGGGAATTACATCGTGCAATAAAACGCTTATCGATGACCCGAGAATACGTACGAAGATAAATGAGCTATGTAACCAAAAACTTGCCAACAGACCTCGAAAACAGTCGTACTATGGGAATCATATTGTGCAATAAATGCTTGCCGATGGCCCGAGAAAATGTATGAAGAGGAATGAGCTGCGCAACCAAAAACTTGCCAGCAGACCTCGAAAACGGTTGTACTATGGGAATCACATCGTGCAATAAAACGCTTGCCGATGGCCAGAGAAAACATACAAAGAGGAATAAGCTACGCAACCAAAAACTTGCCAGCAGACCTCAAAAACGGTCGTACTATGGGAATCACATCGTGCTATAAAACACTTGCCAATGGCCCGAGAAAACGTACGAAGAGGAATGAGCTGCGTAACCAAAAACTTGCCAGCAGACCTCAAAAATGGTCGTACTATGGGAATCACATTGTGTAATAAAATGCTTGCCGATGGCCCGAGAAAATATACGAAGAGGAATGAGCTACGCAACCAAAAACTTGCTAGCCGGCCTTATCAAGAATCGTACTACGAGGATCGTGTCGCTCGCCGACGACCCAAGAGGATGTACGAAAGGCAATAGGCCGTGCGACGAACACTTGCTGCCAACCCTCAAGGAATACTTGCAGGACGGAAGAAGAGTTAGGCGATAAGACCCTTCCCAGAGAACACTTTATCTACACGCGAGGCAAAGGCAAGCGGGGCCAGGGTCTATACGTTAGAAGCAGACCCTCCCTAAAGAGTACCTTAGTTATGCATGAGCCAAAGGCAAGCAGGGCCAGGGTCTACCCGTTGGAAGTAGACCCTCCCCAGGGAGCACTTTAGTTATGCGTAAGCCAAAGGAAAGCATGGCTAGGGTCTACATGTTAGAAGCAGACCTTCTCTAAAGAGCACCTTAGCTACGCATGAGCTAAAGGTAAACAGGGCCAAGGTCTACCTGTTGGAAGTAGACCCTCCCCAGGGAGCACTTTAGTTACGGGTAAGCCAAAGGAAAACGTGGCCAGGGTCTACCCGTTGGAAGTAGACCCTCCCCAGAGAACACCTTAGCTGCGTGTGAGCCAAAGGTAAACAGGGCCAAGGTCTACCTGTTGGAAGCAGACCTTCCCTAGAGAATACCTTAGCTGCACGTGAGCCAAAGGCAAATAGGGCCAGGGTCTACCCGTTAGAAGTAGACTCTTCCTAGAGAGCACCTTAGCTGTGCGCGAGGCCAAGGCAAACAGGGCCAAGGCCTACCCGTTAGAAGTAAGCCTGGACAAGACCAAACACAAAGGCAGAAATTAAAACCAAATTCTGTCTGTTATTGCTCGAAATACAAAATGTGTAGTCGACAAGGACGCAGACCCGGAGGCTCTATTTGTAAGAAGCATGTCTTGGACAGACTCGCAGGGATACATTGGAGTGGTAACGCCCTGTTTGCTCTCAGTAAGAGCCGAGCCCGGGCCTTTTCCTCTATAGCGACGGGTCCAAGCAGTGGTCTACCAATCCCTGAAGCTGGTTCCTGGCGCGTTCGCATTTAGGGTCGGAGAAGTCCAGCCACACGTGCGGGTCAAACTCTGCTAAGACAAGTCATAACAGAAATTATACATTCTCAAAGCCGGACGAGCCGGAACTTATATCCCGATCTCCAGAGCTAATCTTGTCAATCATAGCACGAGGGGAATTCACTAAAAACTCTAAATCATATATAATTGAGCGAGACCTAGAGGTCGGCCGTACTGCCGACAAGGGAATGACATCGTATATGATGTCCGACCCTGACCATGAATGCAGGCGACAAAAAAAAGAAAGGGAATAAACGTGAGAAAAATGCGTTGTTTCTATTATTTATACAGGTATTTACAACAAGGGTCAGCTTTATATAACACAGTTAGTACTTTACAAATACACAAAAAACGAGAGGCCTCAATTATCTCTGATGAGAGGAACGATACCAGCTTCGGCGCTTGGACCAGCTTCGATAGAGGGCGCGGCATACCGATGTCAAAATCATCATCAGACAAAATGACCACACCAAACCCTCGTTAGAGGCACCAAGACCAAGCTGACCACCGTGAAGTTGGTCATTCATTTTCTATTCAATATTCAAATTTGATTGTAATATTCAATTCCGTACTATCAAACCAATCGGGCACTTAAATTAACCCAACCTAACGCGGAATGCACCCTTATTCATTTACTATTTTCTGGAAAAAAAAAAAAGGAAAAATTGATCTACGTAATGGTGTAGCTTTTTTATTTTTTATTTGCTGAGGTGTATTTGTTTATTTGTTATTGGGTGAAGTCAAAGTGGGGTGACTCGCATCGTTTACCCCTCAAGTGGGTCCCAAAGTAAAGACGTAAAGACACGTGGGATGACCCGCACCGTCTACCATCCCGGTGGGTCCTAAAGGGCGGACTTAAAGACACTCCACCTTGTTTGAGAAGCCAACTCTCAGTCTGAGTCTCACTCAGTAAATCAAAGCAGTCTGATCATTTCTCCATGCAATACTGCCCTGCAAGAGCTTGAAGCTGGGGCTGGAAGAGGGCAAAAGATGGGTCGCAAGCGTACAAATTTTGAAGAAAAGAGCCACTTGGACTTGGTACTTTTTTCTACTCTTTCCTCATTTATTAAATCAACGTTTTCTTTTTCCCCTCTTTGTCAACATTTTTCTTTTTTCTATTCTTTTTTTTTTTTTTTCGTTGTTGTCACAATGTGTTTTCTTCAGATTCTTCTTCTTTCTGTGAAGGTTTTTTTTTTCCGGGTAATATTTTATGGATGTCACTCGGCATGTGGGTTTCTCTGATTTTATTTTTTTTATTCTGGTGTTGACTCTTTCTTTTATTTATTTATAATTCTAAAATTTGGCAAATTTTGATATTTTTGGAAGTGTTAGAAAGTTGTGAACTTTGAGTTTAGTTAGTTATCTATCTGTTCCTAAAGTTGCCGTCATTTTTTTTTTTTTTTTTTTTTTTTCAGTTTTTCATAGTTATTGTAATATTTATGCTTTGCTTGGTGTAACAAATACATGAGAGTGCCCCCAAAAAGAAAAGTTTAATGGAAGAGACCTGCAAAGATGCAAAAAAAGGTCCCATGTTTGGTTATTTGTTTTCAGGGCACATTGTATGATTTTGGTTTTTTTTTTTTGGGAAGTTTGTGTCTTTGACTTTGACCTAGAAAATCCCTGTTGTGGGGGGTCATTCTGGCTGGTCAATGGCGTTTGGTGATAACTTATAAATTTGTGAATGCATATGAAGAACATATACTGTCAGTACTATAGAATAGTAGCATGGATCTTGAAAAGCATTTTCATGCTTTGATTGTGGAATCGTTTTTATATCGTTTACAATTGTGTATGCTGTGTTCATTTATTTTCAAGGGACATACTTAATGTGGCTTTTATTATATGGAGCGGTGGTTGAAATTAATTGTAGATTTTTAGTTTACTAAACAATGGTATTATTTCTCTAATGACAGCCCAAGGAGAAGGAAGTTGAGCCTGAAGGTTTGAATCCTTTGCAGACAGTGGAAATGGAAAAGCAGCCTGATTATGCAAATTCTTCTGTTGAGAGAGTGAATTCACGGCCTGTGAAGCTAATGAATACTGCAAAATCAGCTTCTCTGAGGAAAAAAATAAAGTCTCACATAACTGCTGTTAGACGATCCAATCGCATTCAAAACACGATTGTCAATGCTCCAATTCAGAACACACAGCCTGTGATTCCACGGATAAACATCAGTGAAAGCGAGAAGGAAGATGAACAAGATGCTGGTATGGAGGAAGAAGAACTGCCAAATTCAACCTCGGTTGAGAAAAGCATCATCGAGGAAAAAATGGACTATATTTCAAAATTGTTGGAGGCACAAAGGAAGAATATGGAGACTTTGATGTCAAAGGTACTTGAAGTTACATCTATGTGATTGATGTATGTGTTAGTTAATTGTATCTTTGATCTGATAAGCTTTTGTCATCTTTGATAACTACAAAGGTTATGTTACTTCAATACACTAAATTTTTGGCGGAGTGATAAAACAGGGGTTGAAGATGGACTCCACAAGTGACAGCCCGAATATGAGATACAAAAGCTTGTACATACAGTCCCAAAGGAAGGTAATTCATTCTAGTGTGCGTAGGTATTTTGTTTTCATAATAAAAGTTGGTACTTCTTTTTTGTAATTTTTCACACTCGCAGATTGAGACGTTGACAAAGGAAAACAATGAGCTTTCAGTGAAGTTGGATGTTGCTCTTGCAAAACTCGAAGGAGTATGGCCCACTCAATACTTTTTGTCTCGACTATGCTGTTTGATGAAATGATCATGCGTAAAACCTTGTTTGGCAACTAATTGCATCTGCACGATCTTCTATTTGCACTTGCTTTATTTTTTCAATCTGGTGTACTGGAACTTCAGAATTATGTTAATACCACTAGATTTGTTGATTTGTTCCATACTATTTTGATATATTCTTCTTTTACTGGATGTTTGACCTTGTAAGTTTACGTCTATAATAGAATATGCCATGACTTGGTTACCAATACCCTTTTTCAGGAACTAAAAGTAGACTTGAAAAAACGAAATTAGAGTTTTGTTATGCCGGCTTTAATATCTTGGCCCTTCTTTGTCTATTTTTATGTTGAAGACATGGAGATTAATGCTTCTAACACTTTGATATTATGTGTTTGCTTGTAGTTTGAGAAAGGAACATGCGTCTCATCTGAATGGATGCAGAGCTTGAAGGAACTTACGATGATATCGAATTTCACACAAGCCATTCGCAATGGACTTTCTTCTCAGGATGCTGATGTTCAAGAACCTATAATAGCAGTTAAGAGAAAGAAAGGCCAGAGATGAAGTGGAAGGAGTGAAGTTAGTGGTGGGTTTTGTGGCTGGCTGATAACTATTTGCAAGAAGAGAGAAAAACACGTTGGGATCTTCTAGGATTCCATGTGGATTCTTTGTTCTAACATGAAGTTGCTTTTTCAATTCCATAGTTTGTGTTATTTAATAGTCTAGAGTTGATCACTAAATAAAAATGTCAGATGGGATTGTTTTGAGCTTGACTTTGATCTTCTTCATTTAAGGTTAGAACTTTGCTATACCTAAAAGGGATAATCACAAAAAAGTATGCAATTTTAAAATGTGTATTTGCAAAATTATACCTTTATATTTAAAATTTATGGAAATATTTATCATTCATGTTCAAATTGATTAGAAAATTTCGTATTAAACGTAGAATTTAAATTGAGAATATTTTATTTTTGTTGATTAAACGGTTAAAATTTATTGATAATAACTTAAACAAGTCAGGTTTACAGGTAGAAACTTGCAAGGATTTCAAATGTGAAGTATAGTTTTGTAAGGATTTCAAATATGAAGTATAAAAATTGCACAAGCTTAGAGAGGCATGTGATTTTTTGCAATTAACCCTACTTAAAGATATTCCTCCCTCCTTAGCTTAAGCATCGAGGTGAATCATGATATATATGACTTTACGCAATTATCACACCTTGTTTTCTTCGGTTATTCTCATTTTTTTCCCTCTAAGATTGAAATCTCAAGGCATTCTAATCTTTTGGTAGATCCAAATTCATGAGACAAAAATATTTTATTAGTTTAATACAGAGTTTGGGACATTTATCAAGCCGTGGCCCAAAGCAGGATCGACCTCTAAAAAAGGGCTAAAAGTGCAAACAACTTTTGCTTTTGAAATTTGGTACACTCTTAATTTTATGAGCATTGATGCCAAAATACTTCCAAAGCTCCCCCACTCGCTCTGAGAAATGAATACGACGAAGCTACGACCCTCGCTGAACCACCTTATTGCCCGAAACGACGTCGTTTTTAGGCTTAGCCGGCGTCTCTTGCACGAGGGACCGGACACGGTGAAGGAGCTCCTGGACCGTCACATAGTCAAGAAAGATAAATCTATCGACAGCGAAGAGGACGAGTTGTTGACGCGGCGGCGACTCAGCAGCACGCGCCGGGAGGCGCTGAGCCTCTACCGAGACATTCTCCGGGCGACCCGATTCTTCATGTGGCCCGATTCACGGGGCGTGCTGTGGCGAGACGTCCTCAGAGAGAACGCTCGGAGGGAATTCGAGCTTGCCCGGTTCGAAACGGATCCTGAGATCGTGACCCGGTTGCTCATCGGCGGCCGTGAAGCCGTGCAGTCGGCTATAGATAAGCTCGTCGAGAAGCAGAAGCAGCTGGTTGAGAAGGAGCGCGGCGAAGGCGGTGGAGATCGACGGTGATTGCCGAATGGCGCAATTTTTCGTATTGTTGATAAGGTGTTTGTTTATTTGTCTGTGAGAAGAAAAAAAAAAAAAAAAAAAACTATTTCTTAGCTTAAATTGAATGTAACCCATTATGTTGTGGAAGAAAAGAATATGAATTGAACCTTTTTCTAATTTGTGGAGTTTTAGGTATTAGATGGCTTTTGGTCAATTTGACCGGAAGAATTGTTTATTCTTATGCATCAATCATTGATGCTATATTACTTTGAGAATTGGCCGATCCGCCCGAGTCAAATAACATATGTAGTGAAATTCAGATTTACAGAACGAAATTTTATTAATTTTCGAACGCAAAATGAAACAATTTTGCAGAAGGTTCCAGGAAGCATTTCAAAACTTGAATGCCAACCTCACTACAGTTTACTACTGTACTGCGTCAGTGGTCACACTCGTTGAGTTCCGCGGTGAAGCCAAAAAGATTACCGGAAGGTGTTTGAAAGCAGTCGGCTGATTCGGTGGCTGCATCGCCATGACACTCCTCATCAGTAGGATCCCGATCTTCTGGGATGGGCGGTGGCGGAGACGAGAAGTCTAAGCACATTCCCTGTAAAACTTGTTCATATGAAGTAGGAAAGTCTTGGGAGGTCAGCTGGTGGTACTCCACAAGTTGGTTCAGGCATTGGTTTTCCCTTACCAGATTTGCGTTTTCGTTTGCCAATCTTGATTTCTCAGCTAGCAAGGCCTCCAGTTGAAGCCTCACCTACCAAACCCACATCGCCATTGTTGACAACATTGATCATTTCACAATCATATGCATTTTTAGGGACCAAAAAAAAAAAAAAAACAAAACAAAAACAAAAAGCTACCAAGAGTTTTATACCAGATCATCTTCCTCGGGTCTTATTCCTCTCGCGAATCCGTCTCTAAGCCTTCTGTTCTCCTCCTCCAGCAGTGAGCATCGCTCTTGCATGAAACATAAATCTGACTTTATGGACTTCAGTTCCCTTGCAAGTGAAGCTGCTTTTGTTGCCATGGAAACTGCGAGCTGTTAAGAAAACAAAAACCAACCCATTTTAGCTTATCAGTCTTTCCTTTCATTCGAAGAATAACATGGAACAAAAAAGAAAAAAAAAAACCAACATTTTTGGCTTTCTTCAGCTTCCCATCTTTTGGATCCTGCTCTTTTTCATTCTTTGACTCCTCTTCTTTATCCTCTGCGCAATGGCTAGTATCGTACTTTCTTTTCAATCCTTTGTTGGGATCTACCTTATTTTCTTGTTTACCTAAATCCTCTTCTTTGCTGCTCTCTGACTTCTTCAAGCTGCTGTGGAATAGTTCTGTTAAGGTGGGCGGTTTAGCTAGATCATTAGCTCCCTATAGAAGGTGGAAAGAGGACTTCAGTCTTGTTCAAACAGTCAAAAATTAGCCACCAATATGGAAGAAATTTGAGAAGCTTTAAACTATAAAAATGTGATTGAAATTCAGTTGAGTTGGTAATAAAAAACAGAAACCCCAAACTATCTTCAAAAAGTATTCTTTTTTTTTTTTAAAAAAAATCCAACTTATTTTCTGGCGAGATTGAGCATAAATGAAAAAACTAAATCTCAACCTGAAGAGCACTGTCCAAGTTGTTTGATAGCTGAGACAGAGTGTGGGCAACAGAGTCAAACCCCCTTAGCAAAAGCAATGCGTCTTCCTTCAATCGTTTAGCACGCCCAGAATCTCCAACATTCTGCAGAAAATACACACCAACAAATCAAAAATCTCAGAAACCCATCTGGTCTGTTTTCTGGTACGTTTCCAACCAAAAAAAAAAAAAAAAAACCCCCCACAAACTGAGACCAAAGAAAGTTAAGGGTAGAACTCACCATTTGGGTGCGATCTCGATTTGGGGAAAGTTGCCCAGTTGGGAGTTTGGAGCTTCTGTCGTCAAGAAGCGCGTCGATGCGGCTTCGGAGGGCGCTCCAGAAGCGCTTGTCTGAGGAGGGACTGAACAGAGGAGAGCCCATTAAGAAGCTCGGTGAGCCCTGCAATTCGGAGAAAATGAGTGAAATTTAGTAAGTGCCTATAGGACTCGATAAGTTCAAAACAAGAAAGGGAGAAAGTAGTAACCTTGTTGAGGTGGGTAGGTGAGGGTGTCTCCAAAGAGGCTGCCATTAGAGAATGACAGAGAGAAAGAGAAAAAGAGTGTAACGGCTAGTTTAGGGGAGCTTGTGATAATGGGGAGAGTTTAAATACATGGGGCCGAATTAAGCCAACGTTCGAATATCTATCTAATCTGCGGAGCAGCGGATCTGGTCCACTCCTCTCTAGAGTCTCATTATTAAGATTAGAAAAAGTGACATGGATTTTTCAACTTTGGAGGACCCACTTGGCAATTTATTGGATCATCGAGGCTGTAGTGATTAGGGGACAAACTTCATTTGGGTTTGATCGTTTTAACGGGGGCAACAAGTTGATCAACCAAGTAAACACATCTCTTGTTATTATTACTTCTTTTGTTGCTATTATTTAGCCGATAAGACCAAAAGTACTCGACTGGAGGAGACTTGGAGTTGGAGAGTTGCTACAAATGTTATGAAAATTCTTTTCTTTTTTTTTTTTTTCTTTTTCTTTTTTTGGTAGTAATTATTAGATGTGAAGATATATATTTAATTAGGGCCTTAGACTACTAATTATTTTCTTGTCTTATTTTAAAGCTTGAGGCTTTACTATTGAGACTTAAATACTTAAAAGACATCATTACTTTCTAGCAGTAAAGCTAGTTTAACATTTAATTTTACGTATTGGTCTTATATTTTTATTAGCAAGTGAAACTAAGCACAATTAGTGTTTGAAATATAGCCCATAACTACTGGAGTCGTGCTAATAACAATAGCAACAACAACAAAGCTGGGTCTCATTGAAACGAACAATTTTGATTGATCAGACGCAATTCACGCGTACGACTAATGCACATTTATTAGCATAAATTATGACATGTGCTATTTTTTCTTATCAAATATAAAACCTAGAATATCTTACTAAATTTAGTTTGTGCTTTAAATTTACAATTTTACAATTATGGCCACATGGCGAGTTAGATCTTTAATAAATAAGAGAAAAAGACATTTTTAAATAAAAATAATCTAAATACAAAATTGCATGATTTTTAAAGAATATATTAAAGCGCTGCAACATGCTAAACTAGCATTAGCACATTTTCCTATTGGACATGATTTTAGTTGAAATTTTCCCAATTTAGTTTAGTTTAGTTTAGTTTCTTTTGTTAACATCCTCATTCCTCTTTTTAAATTAATTAGAAAAAAGTAACAAGAAAAAAATAAAAATAAAAATAAAAGGGCCGACCGGTACCTTTATCTTGAGCTTGAAACTGCTGGTTCTCATGCATTCAGGCAAAAAATTGAGCGAGAGTCAATGGCCAGTCTAGCTTCTTCATCCACTCTGCTCTTCTCTTCTCCATCCACCAATAAGCTTCTTCTTCCACCACCTTGTTCAGTCTCTCCTTCTCCACGCCTCTCTCTACCCTCTTCCCTCTCTTCTTCTCTTTCCATTTGTCCCACTTTTCTCTCCCAACCCAAAACAACAAGCTCCAGAGGCTTTAACCAGTGTTCCTTCAGCATCAAGGCCAGCGCAACCGAGAAGAAGAAGGTCCTCATAGTGAACACCAACAGTGGTGGGCACGCCGTAATTGGATTCTACTTTGCAAAAGAGCTTCTGGGTTCTGGCCATGAGGTCACAATACTCACTGTTGGAGAAGAAGGCTCTGATAAAATGAAGAAACCCCCATTTAACAGATTTTCAGTTAGTATATGTTCAACAATTTGATCCATAATTGTGAATTTATTCGAGTTAATAATTGAATCCTTTAATATGGGCTTTGTTTATATTTCTAGGAAATTGTAAGTGGTGGAGGCCAAACCGTTTGGGGTGACCCTTCGAAAGTTGGAAAAGTTGTGGGAGGAGCAGCTTTTGATGTGGTGTTGGATAACAACGGCAAGGATTTGGACACAGTGAAGTATGTTTCTTTATGTATGTGTGTGTGTGTATGTTTCTTTATGTATGTGTGTGTGTGTGCGCGCGCGCGCGTGTGATTCAAGAAATTGGTAATTGTGTTGATAATCTTAGAATAATTATACATAATTTGCATATGTTTGAGTTCTGCAGAACCAAGATTTTCTCACATTTTTTTTTTGACTTACTCTATTATTATCTGTATATTTATGAACAAGAAAGGTTGTTTTGATATTCTGAATAAATAGTAGTAAGTGCATTGGTGGAAATCTAGTAAATGGACAAGCATGCTTAACTTGTTTGACTATAGAGGATAACATGGAGAAGTCTGGTTTAAGGGCCACCATTCTAATATCTTATATAATAATCTTCATGCATAGGCCTGTTGGGGATTGGGCTAAGAGCTCTGGTGTAAAGCAATTCCTGTACATCAGTAGCGCCGGAATATACAAGCCAACTGAAGAGCCTCCTCATGTTGAAGGGGTTTGTTTGATTTATCACTTAGTTTTGTGTCTGTATGAATCCCTCAGTTAATTTTTGAAGATGAAGTCTCCATTTCTCATATAGGATGTTGTAAAAGCTGATGCTAGTCATGTTGGAGTGGAGAAGTACATTGCAGAGATATTCAGTTCTTGGGCAATATTTCGTCCTCAATACATGATTGGATCTGGAAACAACAAAGACTGCGAGGAGTGGTTCTTTGATCGTAAGTAGATAATCAACTTTTGCATAAAATTCTGTTTAGATAAGAACCTTGCTCTAAGATAATACTCAATAAAAAGCTTCTGGCAAGAAGGTATCTTGAGATTCAAAAGGTTATGATAGAAAATAATCTATATTAGTTAACGTAGTTATTTCATTTTGCTACTTTTGTTTTGTATACTGATTTAACTATATCAACAGGAATTGTTAGGGACAGACCAGTTCCGATCCCAGGTTCTGGTATGCAACTCACCAACATTTCCCATGTAAGGGATTTATCCTCAATTCTTACTCTAGCTGTGGAGAAGCCAGAGGCTGCAAGCGGCAAAATTTTCAACCTTGTAAGCGATCGTGCTGTAACTTTGGATGGAATAGCCAAGCTCTGTGCTCAAGCTGCTGGTCGCCCTGTCAACTTAGTGCATTATGATCCGAAAGCGATAGGAATTGATGCAAAGAAAGCTTTTCCTTTTCGTAACATGGTAATGCAATTTCTTAGAGAACATCATAATTAGACTTTGGATAGGTTTACCTTCTTTACCAAGTGCATTTTGCATTGAGAAATAACAATGTGATTGTAGATCTATTTCAACTCCTACGTACCGCCGCAATTTGGATAGGTTTACCTTCTTTACTAAGTGCATTTTACATTGAGAAATAACAATGTGATTGTAGATCTATTTCAACTCCTACTTACCTTGCGGTAAAATTTCAAATCCAAAATTATGTGTAACTTCTCGATGATATTTTTGCCAAAGGTAAGTATACTTTGTACTTTTGCAGCATTTCTATGCCGAACCAAGAGCTGCCAAGGACATATTCGGATGGCAAGCTACCACAAACCTTCCTGAAGACCTGAAGGAGCGATTTGATGAGTACGTAAAGATTGGTAGAGACAAGAAAGAGATCAAATTCGAGTTAGATGACAAGATATTAGAATCCCTTAAAGTTCCAGTAGCTGCATGATTGATCAACAAAATTGCTTCTTACATGTGTTACTCGTTTATTTGCTTGGAATAAAGACTTACTGAAAGCTTGGTAACTCTTGCATATTTTTCTTAGTTTCATCAGATATTGATGCTAATCTATGTAGCTAAAGAAAATTACATAAATAAAGAGACAAATCGATTTGTTATTTGTTACCTAACCTGTACTAAATATGCATCAATCCCCTTCTTTCTTTTCCGGGAAAATTAATAGGCTTAATGGTGTTAGCAGAATTAAATGGAACAGCTGCAGAGCGCTAGAAAAGAACATATGCTTTGAGTGACTTGAGATAGGAGTTGTGGCCATCATGACCTACAAATTTTTGCTATCAAGAATTGCTAATTTCAAATACTCAATGTCGAGCAACCATTTGCGAAACAAGAGATAACTATCACCATCAACTAAAGATAGCTACTACACCTAATCTACAACAAAAGGATCTATTACACTTTAGCTAAACGGAGCCAGAACAAGAAGTGCAAGAAGAAACAAGTATTTTAGTCCCAAATTTAAATACAGATGAATCCAAAATCAGGGCTCTGCATGCATTAGAACTGCTACTCGCCTACTTGTCTACTCGTCTTGCCTGATCTCGAGTCCCTTGAGTTTTGATTCCAGTTCATCGTCATTATCAGCATCCTCCTCATCGGCGTCCTCCTCTCCTTCTGGGTCGTTCTCATCCAATGGCCCAAGCAAATTAGGCAAATTTTTAAATATATCCTTCACCTCGTCAATCCCTTCGTCAGATATGTAGTTACCATCAATATTTAGCAACTTAAATCCAGGTTTACGCACAACAACTTGAGCCAAAAACCTTGCTCCAGCCCTTCTAAGCATATTCATGCTCACATCAACCTCGTTTAACTGGCCATGACTGTCTTCCAATGCCTTGCCAATCAAAATAGCACCTTCGTCCTTCAGCTCATTCTCAGACAAGTTTAACTTGGTAAGGAATTGTTTTGCAGCAATAGATGTAGCTAAAGCAGCAGCAGATTTTGTAGTGATGTCATTTCCAGCCATTTCCAGGACTTCAAGTGAAGGTGCAGAATCCTTGAGAGCATTAGCAAGGGCTTCGGTACCTTCATCCTCCAAGTTAAGGTAACTCAGGTAAATTTCAGTAAGATCTGAAAAGGCAGGTAGAGCTTTACTCAAAGCTAATCCAGCCTCTACACCAAACATATTGTCACGCAGATCAAGCTTCTTCAAATTGGTACAGGACCCAAGTGATTCAGCTAGTGCCACACCCCCTTCCGAACCCACCCTTGTAGAAGAACATCGGAAATCCTCCAAAAGAGGTGAAATTTCTACCATCTTAGAAATCGCAATCGCCCCCTCATCACCAGTCATGTTATTGTGAAAATGAAGAATCCTAAGCTTCTCTGTTGATGGGATCAATTCATAAACAGCTCGTGCAGCTTCCTCTGAGATACCATCATTCATCAAATAAAGCTCCTCCAAATTATGTTGTGATCTCAATAGTGTGCCAAATGCCCTGACACCCTTCTCGCCCATGGCATTATTTGAAAGGTCCAGGAACTTCAAAACACATCCTTCCAGGGCAGCAGAAAATATATTCATAACCTCAAGAGCTTCTTCCTCTGGCCTTCCTGCAATAAAATCTGACAGGTCCACTTCTTTCAATTGATCTCTAATGGATGATAAGATAGGCTCAGCAACACGGGCTGCGTCCAAACCAAAGCTTCTGTTGCTGAAGCATATCTTAGTATACGCATTTCCCGGTTCGTTTAGCGGTTTCAAAAGCTCCTCAGCCTCCTCTGCATCAATAAAGGACCGGCGACCACCAGATATATCAAAGACGGTCTCATGGGCAGCATCGAATTTTTCAGATATAATCGTTTCTGCATCCTTTGTTCTGGGACCTCTTTTTAGAACTTCCAACATAAGCCTACTTGATTCCTTGGCATATATCTGCACCGCAGAACCTCCATCACCATCCGGTTCCTTCTCAAAATGCTGGTTTGCAGTTGCAAAAGCAATATCCTCTATTTGCTTTGCATCTTCCTCAGCCTCTTCTTTACTAAGCAGGCCATACTTTCTAGAGAAAATGGACGGAGTTATGAGATTCTTGGTCATTCTTTCTACAAGCAGCAGCCTGGTGCTCTGGCTAGGGGGCCATAATTTGATTGATGTCAACCGGTGGTTGAAAGTTTGTGTTGTAGACTCCATGTGACAGTGACCTGGAACTATGCATATTTCAGAAACTCATGACAAGCTCAAAATCTAATAATACGTTAAGGGAGGGGAGGAAGATCCATTAGTGGGCCGCGGAGAGTCCTACCAGATTGTAGGTCGACTATCACAACCAAGGTGCATATTTCCAAATATACTACAAATAAACCCGGCTTAACTCCAAAACGACAGAGTTGGCATATATTTCACACAATCAAGTAGTAGAACACTCAAAAATTACAGGGAGAAGGAGAAATACCAAAATGGTGTCACAGTGCCACAGGCAAAAATTCAGATTATTGCAATGACGAAAAGTCTGAATTTAACTAAATTAACCATCAATTTATGGTAACACTAACAATGAACAACAGAAGGATCAGAAATATTAATACCTGTATCAAACAAAAGAACAACCAAACGATAAAACTCATAATAACTACAAAAGCTCTATGTTGGAAGATTATTGACGTTAAATTACTATTTTTTTTAAAAAAAAAATCTCTTTTTTACAAATGCAACAATGCTCGTTCAATAACAACCATTTCAAAAATAAAATAAAAAATGAATGGCTCCCAATTCCTGGTGAAAGAAAGGATATGAAAGACCCATTTCGTCACAGATCGCAGACAATGAAAGTCATTAATAATTGCACAAAGCATAATTAATTCAACGGAACAATCTAAATCAACAATTTTAGCATTCAATATCAGATAAAGACGAATCTATAGCTTCAAACCTAAAGTTATAAGTAACACTTTCTTAACAATATATATCTATATTATATATCTATAAACAGATCCATGTGATATGAAAGAGAACAAAACTTGTAAGAGATAAAATAAGATAGATCTATAGTAAGAATAAACTATATCATACACAAATTGAGAAGAAATTTAATGAATTCGTATACTTTTTTAAATAAAAAAAAATATATATAAATAAAATTGTAAAAGCATATGTAGTACCAGAAGTGAGAGGCTGAAACCCTAAGACGTTTGGGTTTGGCGAATAAGAATTGGGCAAAAATGCAGGTCGAGGAGAAAGAAAGTTTAAATCTCTATTTTCCCGTAAAGCAAAATGAATTTTGGGTTTTTATTGTGTGCGGCGCAGGGGAAAGTTCTAAGTGGCGATGATAGGATAGGATTTGAAAAAATTGAAAATGATAAGTGCGTGCGGGTATTGGAGGGAAAAATCAATCATTACGCACTCATTCTTGACACTCAAAATTTTGGGAGCCAAAAACTGTAGCGTCGATATTACGTTGTTCATCGAAATGACTATAATGCCCCGTTTTCCCGACTTTTTCGCATACCTGATTACTTTGGGGTGTGCCCAACATTTTGGGTCTTGTGACAAAATAACCGAGTTTTGAGCCCATTTTGAGTGAATATCAGTTTGCGGGCGCTGTCACTAAATGAACAATATATCAATATACACCAAATTATAAAATGTGATGTACTTATTCTAAAAACTAATATATACATAAACTGAAGCGTTTATGTACGTAGATATGTATATATATATATCAAACATAAAAATACAGATACTCAAATATTTAGCTATAAAATAGAAAAATGGACACTTATTATAACAAAGTGTAAAAAGAAAAATAAATTAATACAAAATACACCTTATTTCCGAAGAAAAAAAATACTAATTTGGGGTTCTTACAAATATTCAGTCCACAGTATCAAAAAAATTGAAAAATTTCGTATAGATTGACCAAATTTTTTAAAAAATCCCCGATTAATTCAGAAAAATATTATTTTCATAAATTTTTATTTAGAAAAATACTACTTTTTCAAAATTTACATTTTTTTAAAATACTCTAGGTAATCAGTCATCTTTCTTTAGTTATTAATCAAGTTACTTGAGATAATTAGTCTAAATAACTTAATCAGTTATCTCAATAATTTTAACAATTGGTTTAAAAGTGGTATTTTTCTAAATATCTAAAAATATGGTATTTTTATAAATAGAACATGATTTTTCAGAAGGGGAGGCAAACCTATTGGGCTGTTTAGAGATCGTTATTTGGGCCTATCATTTCTTTTGAGGCCTAGCAAGGATCCATGAGTTTCCTACTTTGTTATCGTTATTAATTGTGTCGTTCCCATTGCACTGCATGTGCATCTCTCTCTAACAATCTTTGGACTTTATTTGAGCATATGGTGACTAACAGTTATATTAAATAGTGTACGGAGTTAGTTTGCAGTACTTAATGGGAAAACTTTTGGTTCTTAATACACATTACACCAACGCCCTCAGTTTTTTTTTTTTTTTTTCCCTTGAAAACAATTTCCTCAGGTTTTGTTCTGCTGGAACCGACACTTCGGCCAGCTGTCAACTTAGGTATAATATGGTTTTTCTTTTCTTCTTTTGCTGAATTACATATATAATATAGTATATATTATGGTTAATTTGATTACTCATTATTGTGCTGTAATTAGTAATAGATATTATAGGAATTCAACATATATATATATATATATATTATAGGTTCAGTTGTCTCCTTTTAACCAATCTTAATAAATATAATGGTCTATCACCTACCGATTTATGCATATCCTCATGCAACCCCAAAACCAAACATCTGTAGAGAATATAAGTCAATTTAGTACGTCAAAAAAAAAAAAAAAATAAGTACCAACCAACTAATGCATGCATTCTAAGGGTAGATTGCAAAATGATTTAGATATTCTCCGATCTTAAAAAAATTTTTTAAGATTAGGTATTTCTGAAAATTAATACTGATTTTTTTGAATAACTTTATTATTTTTAAAATATAATAATATCCTCAAAATTAAAGAGAATAATAAAGATTAATCTAGTTTCAATTGATGATATTATTTTTTTTTTTGGTTATCAAAATTAGTCAAAAAATCAGTCTAATGTATTAATATTCAAAAATTTTTAATCCTAATGTATTATTTTTCACAGTATAAACTGTAGAATTGAAATTGCAGAACACTCAAATTTAAAAGTTTTTTTTTTCTACAATTCACCTTTAAATTAATTGGTTTGTATACATAGATACATGTATATAAATATATATATATATATATATATAAAATAAAGGTGAAGGTGTGATATGAATTGGTAGATGGACATAATTTAGGTGATAGTCTTTAAGTTATTTTGGGAAAGAAAAAATTATTTTTGTTAAATGTGCACATATTGGTAGGCTGTTGTAGCTTATTTCCCATGTGATGTGTATCCTGAAATTGCCAGAAAAGTATAATAAAAAGGAGATAGCTAGAGTATAAAACTTTTGACTCAACCTTTTAATTTCAGAATTAATTTTTGTTGGAAAATTGGGTTAAATTGTTAGAAAAATGAATTAAATGGGTAAAAAAAATAAATTTGGGCTTAATTTGGGCTTGGAAGCCCAAGTAGATTATGAAGACTAAATTTTGTTATAAAATCCATTTTCATGAATAATTTTGAAGCCAAAAATTGAGTGGGATCCACATCTTGTTGAAGAAAGGTCTTGGTGAATTTTTGTTCTCCTTCGCGAGAGCATCGATTTTATTTATTCACACGCTCAAAATGGTACACGGATAAATGAGAAATTGTTGCTCAAAAGCGCATCATTGAAATGAATAATGAAAGGAAAATATTAGAGTCCCACATTGGTGAGAAATGCTTAGTGCAAGTGATTTATAAAGAATCTTGTTTTGTAATGGTAGGAAGAATAACTACCACAGATGCTCTCTCAGGCGCGCATAAGGGGGGTGCAAATCTTTAGACTTAGGTTTGAATCTGCATCGACTCATGTGTGTCTGTACCTGCGGACACGAATGTCAGACCAAAAAGCCCACTCCGAATTAGGCCTCTTTTTGCACCCTCTATTTTTTTTTCACATTTTTGGCAATATGAATTGGTTTTATGGCAGAATTCCCTTTGGAGCCAATAAAAGAAGAGCACTTCCTCACATTTCAATATACCAAAAAAAAAAAATGAGAGCCTCCTCTTCTCTCTATGTTTCTCTCTGTCATTCTCTCGCTATTACTCTAGTTTTCCTTTTCTGAGTATTTCGTAAGTACTTAAGATTACAAGCTGAAGTTCTTCGAGTATTTAGTATATTCGTAGCTAGAGTTCTTCTAGTATTGGAGTTCAAAATAATATAGTTCATGTCGGACCGAAAAGCCCACTCCGAATTAGGCCTCCTTTTGAACTTTGTTTTTTTTTTTTTTTTCCTGTCTCAGAACCTAAGGAAGATTCGGGAATAACTTTGTAACTCCAGAAAATAAATGAGCAATGTGTAACAGCAATTTTAACAAGCCATAAACCATATATAACTGCCAAAACGTTTTTGGTATTATGAATTGGTTTTATGGCAGAATTCCCTTTGGAGTCTATAAAAGGAAAGCGCTTCCTCTCATTTCAATATATCCAAAAAAAATAAACGAGAGTCTCCTCTTCTCTCTATTTTTCTCTCTGCCATTTTCTCGCTATTACTCTAGTTTTCCTTTTTCAAGTGTTTCTTGAGTTCTTAAGATTACTAGCTGAAGTTCTTCGAGTATTTAGGAATTTCGTATCTAGAGTTTTTCGAGTATTGGAGTTCAAATAATCCAGTTCATGTCAGACTGAAAAGCCCACTCCGAATTAGGCCTCCTTTTGCATCCTTTTTTTTTTTCCTATCTTAGAACCCAAGGAATATTCTGGAACTACTTTGTAATTCCAAAAAATAAATGAGCAGTATGTAACATAAATTTTTAACAAGCCATAAACCTTATATAAATGCCAAAATGTTTTTCGCATTATGAATTAGTTTTATGGCAGAATTCCCTTTAGAGTCTATAAAAGGAGAGCTCTTCCTCTCATTTCAATATACCAAAAAAAAACATGAGAGCCTCCTCTTCTCTCTATTTTTCTCTCTGTCATTCTCTCGCTATTACTCTAATATTCCTTTTTCGAGTGTTTCTTGAGTTCTTAAGATTATTAGCTGAAGTTTTTTGAGTATTTAGGAATTTCGTAGCAAGAGTTCTTCGAGTATTGGAGTTCAAAACAATCCAGTTCATGTCGAACCGAAGAGCCTACTCAAAATTTGGCCTCCTTTTGTATCTTGTTTTTTTTTCCTATCCCAAAACCTAAGGAAGATTCTGGAACAACTTTGTAACTCTAGAAAATAAATGAGCAGTGTGTAACAAAAATTTTTAACAAGCCATAAACCTTATATAACTGCCAAAATATTTTTGGTATTAGGAATTAGTTTAATGGCAGAATTCCTTTTGGAGCCTATAAAAGAAGGGATCTTCCTCTCATTTCAATATACCAAAAAGAAAAAACGAGAGCCTCCTCTTTTCTCTATTTTTCTCTCTACCATTCTCTCGCTATTACTCTAGTTTTCCTTTTTCAAGTGTTTCTTGAGTTCTTAAGATTACTAGCTGAAGTTCTTCGAGTGTTTAGGAATCTCATAGCTAGAGTACTTCGAGTATTAGAGTTCAAAACAATCCAATTCATGTTGAATCGAAAAGCCTACCCCGAATTAGGCCTCCTTTTGCACCTTGTTTTTTTTTTCCTTTCTCAAAACCCAAGGAAGATTCTGGAACAGTATTGTAATTCCAGAAAATAAATGAGCAATGTGTAACAACAATTCTTAACAAGCCACAAACTTTATATAACTGCCAAAACATTTTTGGCATTATGAATTGGTTTAATGGCAGAATTCCCTTTGGAGCCAATAAAAAGAATGCACTTCCTCTCAAACCCAAAAAAAAAATGAGAACCTTCACTTCTCTTTATTTTTCTCTCTGTCATTCTCTCGCTATTCCTCTAGTTTTCCTATTTCGAGTGTTTTTTGAGTTCTTATGATTACTAGCTTAAGTTCTTTGAGTGTTTAGGAATTTCATAGCAAGAGTTCTTTGAGTATTGGAGTTCAAATAATCTAGTTTATGCTGGACTGAAAAGCCTACTCTGAATTAGGCCTCCTTTTGTATCTTGTTTTCTTTTCCTAACTCAGAACCCAAGGAAGATTCTGGAACAACTTTTTAACTCCATAAAATAAATGAGCAGTGTGTAACAGTAATTTTTAACAAGCTATAAACCTTATATAACTGCCAAAA
>JXTB01000185.1:435623-470405 GCA_002914805.1 Parasponia andersonii | reverse complement strand
TGGAACAGCTTTGTAACTCCAGAAAATAAATGAGCAGTGTGTAACAACAATTTTTAACAAGCCATAAACCATATATAATTGCCAAAACATTATAAATTGTTTTTATAGCATAATTCACTTTGGAACCTATAAAAGGAGTGCTCTTTCTCTCATTTCAATATACCAAAAAATAAAATACGAGAGCCTCCTCTTCTCTCTATTTTTATATCTGCCATTCTCTCGCTATTACTCTAGTTTTCCTTTTTCGAGTGTTTAAGAATATCGTAGCAAGAGTTCTTCGAGTATTGGAGTTCAAAACAATCAAGTTTATATCGGACTGAAGAGCCCACTCAAAATTTGGCCTCCTTTTGCATCTTGTTTTTTTTTTCCTATCTTAGAACCTAAGGAAGATTTTAGAACAACTTTCTAACTCCAGAATATAAATGAGCAGAGTGCAACAAACATTTTAACATGCCATAAAGCTTATATAACATCCAAAATGTTTTTGGCATTATGAATTAGTTTTATGGCAGAATTCCCTTTGGAGCCAATGAAAGGAGTGCACTTCCTCTCATTTCAATATACCAAAAAAAATGAGAGCCTCCTCTTCTCTCTATTTTTCTCTCTGCCATTCTCTCGCTATTACTCTAGATTTCCTTTTTCGAGTGTTTCTTGAGTTCTTAAGATTATTAGCTGAAGTTCTTCGAGTGTTTAGGAGTTTCATAGCTAGAGTTCTTCTAGTATTGGAATTCAAACAATCCAGTTCATGTCAGACCGAAAAGCCCACTTTGAATTAGGCCTCCTTTTGCACCTTATTTTTTTTCCTATCTCAGAACCCAAGGAAGATTATGGAACAGCTTTGTGACTCTAAAATATAAATGAGCAGTGTGTAACAGTAATTTTTAACAGGCCATAAACCTTATATAACTGCCAAAATCTTTTTGGCATTATGAATTGGCTTTATGGTAGAATTCCCTTTAGAGCCCATAAAATGAGAGCGCTATTACTCTAGTTTTCCTTTTTTGAGTGTTTCTTGAGTTCTTAAGATTACTAGCTGAAGTTCTTCGAGTGTTTAGTCATTTCTTAGCTAGAGTTCTTCCAGTATTGGAGTTCAAACAAATCCAATCTATGTTAGACCAAAAAGCCCACTTCGAATTAGGCCTCCTTTTGCACCTTGTTTTTTTTTTCCTATCTCAGAACCCATGGAAGATTCTGGAATAGTTTTGTAACTCCAAAAATTAAATAAGCAGTGTGTAACAACAATTTTTAACAAGCCATAAATCTTATATAACTACCAAAATATTTTTGACATTATAAATTAGTTTTGTGGCAGATTTCCTTTTGGAACCTATAAGACGAGAGCACTTCCTCTCATTTGAATATACAAAAAAAAAAAACGAGAGCCTCCTCTTCTCTCTATTTTTCGCTCTGCCAATCGCTCGCTATTACTCTAGTTTTTCTTTTTCGAGTGTTTCTTGAGTTCTTAAGATTACGAGCTAAAGTTCTTCGAGAGTTTAGGAATTTCATAGCTAGAATTCTTTGAGTATTGGAGTTCAAACAATCTAATTTATGTCGGACCGAAAAGCCCACTCTGAGTTAGGCCTCCTTTTGTACCTTGTTTTTTTTTTCCTATCTCAGAACCCAAGGAAAATTCTGGAACTGCTTTGTAACTCTAGAAAATAAATGAACAGTGTATAACAGTAATTTTTAATAAGCCATAAACTTTATATAACTGCCAAAAAGCTTTTGGCATTGTGAATTTGTTTTATGGCAGAATTCCCTTTGGAGCCTATAAAAGGAGAGCTCTTCCTATCATTTCAATATACAAAAAAAAAAAAATGAGAGCCTCATATTCTCTCTATTTTTCTCTCTACTATTCTCTCGCTATTACTCTAGTTTTCCATTTTCGAGTGTTTCTTGAGTTCTTAAGATTACTAGCTAAAGTTATTCGAGTGTTTAGGAATCTACTAGCTAGTGTTCTTCGAGTATTGGAGTTCAAAACAATCTTGTTCAAGTTGGACCGAAAGGCCCACTCCAAATTAGGCCTCTTTTGCACCTTGTTTTTTTTTTTTCCCCAATATCCGAACCCAAGAAAGATTCTGGAACGGCATTGTAACTCCAGAAAATAAATGAGCAGTGTGCAACAATAAGTTTTAACAAGCCATAAAACTTATATACTTGCCAAAATATTTTTCGTATTATGAATTAGATTTATGGAAGAATTTCCTTTAGAGCCTATAAAAGGAAAGCTCTTCCTCTCATTTCAATATACCAAAAAAAAATGGGAGCCTCTTCATCTCTCTATTTTTCTCTCTGCCACTCTCTCGCTATTACTCTAGTTATCCTTTTTCGAGTATTTTTTGAGTTCTTCATATTACTAGCTGAAGTTCTTCAAGTGTTTAGGAATTTCATAGCTAGAGTTCTTCGAGTATTATAGTTGAAACAATCTAGTTTATGTCGGACCGAAATGCCCACTCTGAATTAGGCCTCATTTTGCACCCTGTTTTTTTTTTTCCTATCTCAGAATCCAAGGAAGATTCAGGAACAACTTTGTAACTTCAGAAAATAAATGAGCAGTGTGTAACAGCAATTTTTAATAAGCCATAAACCTTATATAACAGCCATAATATTTTTCGCATTATGAATTGGTTTTATGGCAGAATTCCCTTTAGAGCCTATAAAAAGAGAGCTCTTCCTCTCATTTCAATATACCCAAAAAAAAAAAAATGAGAGCCTCCTCTTATCTCTATTTTTCTCTCTGCTATTTTCTCGCTATTACTCTAGTTTTCCTTTTTGGAGTGTTTCTTGAGTTCTTAAGATTACTAGCTGAAGTTCTTCAAGTGGTTAGAAATTTCGTAGCTAGAGTTTTTCGAGTATTGGAGTTCAAATAATCCAGTTCATGTCAGACCGAAAAGCCCACTCCAAATTAGGCCTCCTTTTGTATCTTTTTTTTTTTCCCTATCTTAGAACCCAAGGAAGATTCTGGAACTACTTTGTAATTCCAAAAAATAAATGAGCAGTGTGTAACATAAATTTTTAGCAAGCTATAAACCTTATATAAATGCCAAAACATGTTTCGCATTATGAATTAGTTTTATGGCTGAATTCCCTTTAGAGCCTATAAAAGGAGAGCTCTTCCTCTCATTTCAATATACCAAAAACAAACACGAGAGCCTCCTCTTCTCTCTATTTTTCTCTCTGCCATTCTCTCACTATTACTCTAGTATTCCTTTTTCGAGTGTTTCTTGAGTTCTTAAGATTAGTAGCTGAAGTTCTTCGAGTATTTAGGAATTTTGTAGCAAGTGTTCTTCGAGTATTAGAGTTCAAAATAATCAAGTTCATGTCGGACCGAAGAGCCTACTCAAAATTTGGCCTCCTTTTGCATCTTATTTTTTTTTTTCCTATCATAGAACCCAAGGAAGATTCTAGAACAACTTTGTAACTCTAGAAAATAAATGAGCAGAGTGCAACAAATATTTTTAACAAGCCATAAACCTTATATAACATCCAAAATATTTTTGGCATTATGAATTGGTATTATGGCAGAATTTCCTTTAGAGCTAATAAAAAGAGTGCACTTCCTCTCATTTCAATATACCAAAAAAAAAAAAAACAAGAGCCTCCTCTTCTCTCTATTTTTCTCTTTGTCATTCTCTCGCTATTACTCTAGTTTTCCTTTTTCGAGTGTTTCTTGAGTTCTTAAGACTACTAGCTAAAGTTCTTCGAGTATTCAGGAATTTTCTAGCTAGAATTCTTCAAGTATTGGAGTTCAAAATAATCCAGTTCATGTTGGACTGAAAAGCCCACTCTGAATTAGGCCTCTTTTTGCACCTTTTTTTTTTTTTCCTATCTCAGAACCCAAGGAAGATTCTGGAACTACTTTGTAACTCTAGAAAGTAAATGAGCAGTGTGTAACAGCAATTTGTAACAAGCCATAAACTTTATATAACTGTCAAAATATTTTTGGCATTATGTATTGGTTTTATAACTATAACAGAATTCTCTTTGGAGCCTATAAAAGGAGAGCTCTTCCTCTCATTTCAATATGCCCCAAAAAAAAAATGAGAGCCTCTTATTCTCTCTATTTTTCTCTCTGCCATTCTCTCCCTATTACTCTAGTTTTCCTTTTTCGAGTGTTTCTTGAGTTCTTAAGATTACTATCTGAAGTTCTTTGAGTGTTTAGGAATTTCGTAGCTAGAGTTTTTCGAGTATTGGAGTTCAAACAATCCAGTTCATATTTAACCGAAAAGCCCACTCCGAATTAGGCCTCTTTTTGCATCTTTTTTTTTTCCTATCTTAGAACCCAAGGATGATTCTAGAACTATTTTGTAACTCCAAAAAATAAATGAGCAGTGTGTAACAGAAATTTTTAACAAGCCATAAACCTTATATAACTGCCAAAACATTTTTCACATTATGAATTAGTTTTATGGTAGAATTCCCTTTAGAGCCTATGAAAGGAGAGCTCTTCCTCTTATTTCAATATACCAAAAAAAAAACACGAGAGCCTCATCTTCTCTCTATTTTTCTCTTTGCCAGTCTCTCGCTATTACTCTAATTTTCTTTTTTCGAGTGTTTCTTGAGTTCTTAAGATTACTAGCTGAAGTTCTTCGAGTGTTTAGGAATTTTGTAGCTAGAGTTCTTCGAGTATTGGAGTTCAAAACAATCCAGTACATGTCGGACCGAAAAGCTCACTCTGAATTAGGCCTCTTTTTGTACCTTGTTTTTTTTTCGTATCTCAGAACCCAAGGAAGATTCTGGAACTACTTTGTAACTCCAGAAAATAAATGAGTTGTGTGTAACAGCAATTTGTAACAAGCCGTAAACCTTATATAACTGCCAAAATATTTTTGGCATTATGAATTGGTTTTATAGTAGAATTCCCTTTGGAGCCTATAAAAGGAGAGCTCTTCCTCTCATTTCAATATACCAAAAAAAAAACGAGAGCCTCCTATTCTCTCTATTTTTCTCTCTATCATTCTCTCACTATTACTTTAGTTTTCCTTTTTCGAGTGTTTCTTGAGTTCTTAAGATTACTAGCTGAAGTTCTTTTAGTGTTTAGGAATTTTGTAGCTAGAGTTCTTCGCGTATTAGAGTTCAAAATAATCCAGTCTGTAGAGTAAAGGTATTGGTATTTCACCTACCACTCTTCGTCATTGTATCCTAAGAAACTGACGCTTGCTAAAGTTCTCAAGTATACTAGTGGAGGGAGCGAATCTGCTTTAAGGACACTGTGACCTACACAGACCTCGGCGGTAACCAGTGCTTAGAAGTGATACAAAAAAAATCGTTCAATTTTGAAGCAAACTTTTAGTAACTTTATATATTTATCTTAAAGTTTATTATAAAATTTTGTTATATTCGTTTGTAACCTTATATATTACATGTTATTATTTCCTACAATTTCAACTACATTTTTGAAGAAAAAAGAAAAGGGTAATGAAATAGTTTTTAATAAATTAGTGTTGGGTGAGAATATACTTTAGCTATAGTTTCACTTATTTGACAAGATGCAAGAGCAAAGGTGCTTATGCCTATATACGTACACCAATTTTATATATGAATATTAATTTTGTCAATTAAAATTTATTTTATATATTTTTTTATAATAAAAAATTAAAAAATAATATTAATAATATACATGTGCATTATTATAATCATTGAATTAAATATATGAATAGATAATATTGTATGCTTAATGGAGCACTTGGTTCCCTCCAACCAACTACAAGGAGTGCAGGAGTGTCTCGATAAGACTTGTTTGGCAGCAGCAATTGCAAACATTGTCAACATTGGCTTATTTAGTGGAACAAAATGGTGGAAGGTCAAGTTGATTGGATACCATTTAATGAGAGTCTTCATCATTTCGGTTAGATAAATAGACATTTGGTCTCAACTTCGTTGTTAAATATATTCGATTACAGCGACTCACGAACGAAGCACTTTTTTTGACCGTACAGTTCCATTTTTCTATGGCCATATCTTTGTAATAAATTATTCAAGTTGTTGACACGAAAGCATCCACTAGTTGCTTAGACAAAATTACGAATAAATAGATGAAAAGTTTCATAAATGATTTAGCTTTTAATTATTAGCAAAAGATGAGCAGAGTAACACGAAGAAACTCTTTTCATTAAAATTTTGAAGCAGGGTTTGCACACAATTTATATACGTATGTTCTGCAGCTTTTTAATACACATATGTTATTGCTGACGTTGAAGTTGATAATATAAAGTAAGCACTACAATAGAAGAAAAATTAGTTGGGGTGCATCGTGTGTTAACAAAAAAAATAATAATAATAGTTTGTTGGTGTGGGTCCATTCAGCTCAAGATTAGAAAGGCAACCAGTCATCGATCACTAATTAGCAGTTATACATCACAACAAGGATTTGGACTTAATTAACAAATACACGAATATATAATAACGTCCACACCTTAAAGTCTTTTCTTTTATCAAATTCTGCTCATCAATCAATGTTGTTTACGTGAGTGAACTGTGACCCACTAACTGTGGCTTATATTTCGCCCTAAATTCATATGTTACTAGTATCGTGTGCGTTAAGAGAGACACACTTACCGGGGAAAATATTAAATTATAACATAATTTACCCATACTCAAATGGATTGTAATTGAAATACTAACTTCTAAATTTAGAGAAATGGTAAAAATATTGGGTGAAATTTAATTTATTAATTAAAATTATTCAATAATAAGCTGATTTTATTGTGGTATGGGGCATTATATATAAATAAAACTATTACCTCTACCATTTAATATATTTAAAAAAAAACTTATTTTCTTGAAAATAAAAAGGGCAACTATGGCATTTAGACTCCATGGGAATTTTGTTTTTCCGTATAAAATTGATGCATACGGTATAATGGATACCATTTCACCACCGTGAAGGCAGGGATAGCCCACTTTTATTACTAGAATTTTCGGACCCGCATAAAAAGAATGGCTCAATCCACTACCGACACTATCTTTTATGTGAAGTATACAGGGAGAGAGAGAGACGGTGTATCTATAAGCCTCCATGTGAGGAGGAAGAGAGAGAGAAAGAGAGGGAAAATAATAAATAAATAAAGTAACTTTCTTTCTGGGGCAAAACTATTCAATTCATCAGAAGAAAAAAGATAATGGCAGAGAGAAGAAACAATGCCGAAGACCCTTAGAATTATATGGTGTTATCTGTAAGTTCAGTGTATCATCTTCGTGCCTAGTGCTTCTTTTTATGCCTCAAAACACAAACCAAGTACCTTTCTAACCTAACAACATATGTAAGTTCTTTTTCCGTTTTACACTCTTCTTCTTGTGTTTGCTTATTATTGCTTGTTGTTCAGTACCACTAGTCCACTTTGAGCTTTCAGATCTTGGGTCCTGAAATGTTAGAATTTAATGGCAGTCGTTTTTTCTTGTTTATTGGTCGGATTTGATTGGTGGGTTCTGCTTACTTTGTTAAATTTCTTGATATAATCTGAGGGGTTTGTCGGAATTTAAGATTTTAGTATCGAAATGAGGTCTAGTTCGTTCGACAGGACTTCGTTCTAACCCGTTTCTGGAAAGTCTTAGTGGGTTTTAGCTTATTTAGCTCGTTCAATACTTGTGTCAATTTTTGACGAGTTGGACAGCTTGCTCATATTTTTTTACAGCAATTTAATGTCAAGGTTCCATGTTTTGGGGGGTGTGGGGGGTGGGGAATGAACCGGGTCATAGGAGAATGATGTTAGAAGATGGAACTTCAATTGTAGATAGGAGATGTATGTAGATCTAAGCATGAAAGTAGAAAAGCGTTTAATTTGCAAATTGGGTCAAGAAATGTCTTCTGGCGAATTTGCTTCCTTAACTCTGCAAATTTTTTTGATTTAAAATTAAGTACTTGTACTTGAGAAGAGATGAAATAGTTGTACTTGGTTATTCTATTTCTAGGTACTTGAGAAGAGATTAGGACTTCAGTCAGAGCACAAAATGATAGATTTTTCGAAAGAGAATTTTCTATAATAGAGTTATAA
Source organism: Parasponia andersonii (assembly GCA_002914805.1). Taxonomy (NCBI): domain Eukaryota; kingdom Viridiplantae; phylum Streptophyta; class Magnoliopsida; order Rosales; family Cannabaceae; genus Trema; species Trema andersonii. The sequence goes on along the minus strand of JXTB01000185.1, from coordinate 462,411 downwards.
TTTTTCTCTTTCTCGGAGTCATCTCCGCGGCACCAAGTTTGTGGTCACCCAAACTTTACTTACACGAGTTTTTGTAGACTTTTAGCTTGTGCTTTGATGTTAATGCTCAACTTTGCAGATTTAATAATGGGAACTCTTGCAGTGGAGACGCAGAGTAATATAGGCTCAGATGTTTACCTTTCTTTGGGGCTTAAAGAATTAAGCAAAAGAGTTATGAAAATTCCCCGGGTCTTATCCCTTCTCTCATCACTTCTTGAGAAATCCGTTCATATAAATGAATTGCAATTGGAAGCAACACGGGTTAACGATGTTCTTACCGTATTTCACGGTCTAAGAGCACCGAGTTTGAGCATTCGCCAGTACATAGATCGCATCTTCAAGTACTCAGGCTGCAGCCCATCCTGCTTTGTTGTTGCAAACATCTATGTAGACAGATTTCTCCAGAACACAGATGTTCAATTAACATCTCTTAACGTTCACAGGCTCCTAATCACAAGTGTAATGCTAGCAGCAAAATTTATAGATGATGCGTAAGTTCTAACCCGAAAACAAGATGAAAATGAGTTTTAACTAGTCTTGAATACCCTTTGGTTCTCAGCCTTTACACTTGGAAGTTTCGTCTTTTTCTTTTTCCCTTTTTTTTTTGGCGTGAATCAATCAATCATGACGTTGGTTTCGACATTCTTCTTGCAGATTCTTTAACAATGCATACTATGCTAAAGTGGGAGGAGTCAGCACAAAAGAGTTAAACAGATTGGAGATGAAGTTTTTGTTCACTATTGATTTCAGGCTTCAAGTAAGTGTAGAGACATTTCGAAAATATTGTTCACAATTAGAGAAAGAAGCTTCAGGACTACAGATTGAAAGACTAAGGCCAATCCAAGCCTGTGGAATTAAAGAGGGTTGGTCAAACAAAGATGATTCAACTTGTGCTCCTGCGATTGCTAGATGATAAAAGAAGATGCAATAGCATCTCAATGTATTATTATTTAGTTTAGAAGGTTCGATTGTTTCAAACCTCGTGCCACGTTGGCACTTCAGTGGAAGAGAACTTTGCAAGCAGTGTCCTGTATCTTGTTCTTGTTTTGTGATTTTTTTCTTCCCCTCCATTCATCCATACCTTCCTGTTGAGTTAGCAACTACAATGTAAAACAAAAAGAAGTCTCAAAGGTTGATTACATTGTGCTTAACTGAATTTAAGTCTCAAAGGTTGATTACATTATGATTAGCTGAAATTTATCCAGTGTGGACTAAATGATGTCCTGACAATGTTAACATTCATATTCGATAATTCTTAATAATGAATCAAACACGTTGCTTCCCACGTGATTTTTATTTTTCGAAGTCTTTATTCCTATTGATCTTTCTTGTTAAAGAAAAGGAGTACAAAGCAAATATTTGTTTAAATGGTAAGGTTATTTGGCTAATCTTAACGATCACTTGGCCACTCGTTTTCTCAATGTTCATCTGTAAAAATAGAAAAGAGAGAAAAAGGGCATATTTTGTCTAGGTTCACGAAAACGCTCGTCTCATTTGAACAAAAACAGAATAAAATGGAAAGCGATATGCCACTTTGTATATGAGCAGTGAGACTGCGAAAAGATACGTTCATTTCATCAACCAGAGCGTTGACGAAAATATGCCTCCTTCGTAGAGGAATTACATTTGGTACAATGTACAAAAACAATCTAGTCTCTATGTACATTGGTCTTCCACCGTAATGTTTTAGTTAAAGATCAAAATTGCGACTATCTAGAGCTAGACCATCTATTCCTGCTGTACTTGAGTTTGAATGGGCTTCGTAAGTGCATTAGTGAAGGATCTCCTTATCTCCGGTATGATTAGTTGAATCAAGCGGGAGTACCTGCAAATTTCCATATTAAAGAGCATAAACTTCAACATTAACTGAGTTTATTATTAAGAGGCAAAGGGAGCAAGAGCAAATTGCTACCATCTAAGGTGGCAAAAAAAAAAATCAAATCAATTTCTAGATTTGGAGACAAAAAAAAACAAAGCTCAGATTCCAAAAGTCAGATTCTAAAGAAAGTATCCGAAATTGTAGACACATGCACACAGGTAGAAATTTCAGAGGAAGCCATCAAGATATATACCAGGGTTTGATGCTCAATTTGTCAAACTGCTCCAATATGAAGAGTAAGCAAGCTTGTCTTAATGACATAGCATTGAAGGCCTCTGATAACTCGTACACGAGCGAAACATTATCTACAGAAACATCCTTTAGGAACAAAATAAGAATCATCAGCAAGCGAAACATTTCATACAGAAATATTCCTAAGGAACTAAATACAAAAGTCGATCAGCCATATGACCAGTAAAAGAGAAGTTAATGCAAAAGAAAAAATTATCAAACTGGTGAAGCCCACCTGAGCAATAGCATATTCACAGAGTCGCTTAAGACCATCCAAAAGATACTGGTCTGCAGCTCTGAGTAGATCTTGAGCAATATCTAAATCGACCTCTACAGATCCTGTGTATATGAATCTAGGAGGCACAAACCGAAAGAAATACACTTAATCAGGGAACGAATAGTGTTCATTACTCGTATTAATCAGTCAAAAAGAGAATAAACACTCATACCTCATCATCAACTCAAAAACATCCCATTTTATGTTTGGAATTTCTATATCTTTAGCATCCCTCTCCTGCAAAAGTGTGTTCGATAAGAAAGTATCTATATAGGTTTACGGAGCACAAAGAAAAAAGCTAGTAGATAAAAATAACAACAGTTAAAGACAAAAAAATTAATCCTTACCCTGTAACCACCATCAAACATTGCACGGAATGCATCAGAAGAAGCAAGCAGACAGATTCTGTGAGCATAGAAACGTTTACCTGACAGAATTTATACAGTAAGAGTAAGTAAGGGTCAGCAAATTCAGAATATATCAGCCGCATAACAGAGAATGTGGACATTGTTTTTCTCTGGATAAAAACCAAGGCAAGGCCATTGCATCCTACCTTCAACTAAGAAGGTGACATCAGAAAGAGTGGGATTGTTTACGTATTGCTCACCCAAATACACCTGAAGAAAACAGTGACATGTGATCATGTCAATGACAGGAGCAAGTTTATCTTTTTCTTTTGTTGCTTTCTCTGGGTACTGAAACCACCAAGTTTATGCATGAATCGTCTAATTAGACATTAAAAGAAAACCTGCGGAGTTGGTGATAGGGGAGCTGCATCCACATGAGAGAGAGAAGAAGCTTTTGTAGCCAACTTGTGCAAGGCCAAAGAACCATCATGTTGTTGCTTCAGGTTCGTGGACTCAAGAAGCCCTAATAGCAAGTCTAAACCTGCAGATAGAAAAGAGCAATGAGACTTCCATAGCAACATGATTAAGTTAATTAAAACTATTTCGGTGTATTTGCTTGGTTTTGTGTTATTAAGGAGCTATGATACTAAGTAAGATGTCAAACTAAGAACAAGACTGATTTTTTGCCTCAACTTGTTTAATAACTATTTGTTTAATTGCTTCCAATTACAAATTTAAGGGACCGAATTCCATCAGTTCTGACATTGAGTTGGCACAAATCTACAACCCTAATCCAAAAGAATCAGACCAATATAGCAAACTATAATGCAAGAAATACATTAGTACTCAAGAAATCGTACCATTGTTATCAATGAAAATAGTTTTCCAGTCATCAGGGGCACAAAGATGGGCAAGAGCTAAAGCCACTCGTCTTTGGACTGTTCTATCTGCAGCCCGCATCAGATATAGTAGATGGTTTAATACCTGAGGGGAAAGCACCAAAGCGGTTGAACCCACCGTCATACAATTTCATTAATTTAATTTACAGTTTGAGCAAAATACTTACAACAATAAACAAATCAACTAAGTTACCACAAAAAACCACCCAAATATGGACTAACAAAAGAGCCAAATCCATATTAACACTCACCCGTCCGTGAATATTTTCCTCTAGTCTTTTCAACGTTTTTGCTACACAATCTTTAGTTGGCTACAGGAATCATGTATAGTCGCAAATAAGAAAGTGACGATCAACTAGGAAAGCCAAGAAAATACCATTTAAAATTATAATTCAAGAGCTGTAAGATGAAACTAGAAATAATATTAGAAGGAAAATATACTTGAACCATGAATTCTCCATCTTTGAGTTTTTGAAATCCTCCAGCCTTAATGAAATCGGCAACATTATCCTACAAGAAACTTTTCAAGTTAGTTCCAAAATTTAGCAGCATTAGACGATAAACACAGGCAATCAAGCCTTACCTCATTATCAGCAAGACCATATAAAGCAAAAGCAGCATTGTGTTGCAGAGATCTATTTTTCGAATCTAGAAGGTTGAGTAGAGGCACAATAGCGCCATTATGAGAAATGCCGGCTTGATTGTGTGTATCCTGAAAATATAAATTGTATATAAATCCCAGAATTCATAAATTCCTTGCACAACTACTACCCGTATTTTATTAGTATGAAATTATAATAGGATTTTTTGCATGACTGGCTCCTATGTTTTTTGAGATTGACAAAAAGGTCCCTGAGTTACTATTTTTGGTAATTAAGTGCTTAAGTTATAAAAATTTTGGTAATTAAGACTTTTTCACGAGTAATTATTAAAATATTGGATAGAATTAAACATTTTCAAGTCACATGCAAGATTTTGAATGTCAAAATCAATATTTTAGTAACATTAGTTGAAATTAGAAGAATAATAACTAAAAATTAACAACATTTAATAACATAATTTAAAAAATTAAAAAAAAAATTCTTAAAAATTTAAAATTTCTCTTAAAATTTCTTTCTATTTCCCTTCCAAACTAATTAATGTTAGTGAAATTATTTCACTTAAACATGTTCAATTTCATAAAAACTTTAATATTAACAAATAAAAAGGACTTAATTATCAAAAAAAAATTAAGATAGGAACAATTTTAACAATTTGCGAATAAAGTAGGGACCAAATATGCCAAAAATCCATTATAATATGTTACAAACTTGCCAATTATTATTCTCTTTTTTATTTGTTAAACAAGTGGCAGTCAGTTATAAGCAAAAGGATGGATAATAAAGCACTGGACTCAGTAATAAAGGGGCGAGCTAGGAGGGAACCAACTTAATGATGTTATCAAGAAACGTACATTTAACAACAGCATGTCCCTTCCATGAGAAACATACACGAACATTACAGTATAGTTAGTAGTTATTGATATAGAATGACGAACTCTCTTCTGATGCCTCTTTTCAGATCGTATAAGAGAAAAAACAAAAAGAATAAAGAGATAATAACCTGTGCCAACCTCCCTAACGCAAAAGCTGACATCTCCTTCACTTGTGAATCTGGAGACTGTAGCATCTCAATCAATGGCTGCACGGCTCCTCTTTGTACGATATGAACCTGTATGCATACCTAGGTTGTAAGTTGCAACATTAACAAAATATATATATATACACACATATATACATGGTATAAAAACCCATAACCAAAAAAGAATAGACTGGTAACATTAATATGGTTCTCCACCTTGCAATCTGAATCAGCAGCAGCAAATTGACCAAGTAGTAAAGCTGCTTCTCGTTGGCTCTCCAAACAGCAAGAACTATCGAGAGAAATACCGAATCATTTAAGTCAATTAAACTCAAAGAATTTAATCCAAATAAGAATCAGGAAACGATAAGAGTCTACCATTGCTAAAACAACAATGTTTTACAATACTCCAAAGTAAAAGTTAATACTGAACTTAAAAGCACTAAAAATTACAACATTCACCTGAGTAGTCCAATAACAGGTTGCAAAGCACCAGCAAGGAGAACTTCTTTCTTAATGTTTGGGGATGAGTGGACCAGATTACCAATTACACCAACCTGCTAAACCACACCGGTTCAGCTAGTGCAGGGAATGGGAAGTAACCCCAAAATATATGAAGGGGAAAAAGGAAGAATCAGGGCAAACCGCTTCATAATGTATTGCGGTATCCTCAGACCAAAGCATTAGTATTAGGGTAGGTAATGCATTGCACTCTACAATCTGCAAATTACGGTTCACGAATCTTTTCAACAAATGTAATCCAAACTAATGGGGGAAAAAAGTGTAATAGGGAACGTTATTCACCTGATTTTTGTTTTCATCATTCTTAAATGCAAGGGTTCGCAGGGCTGCCGCAGCTGCTCTCTGTACCTTTGCATCTAAAAACTCAAGCAACTCGACAAGAGGAGGTATACCACCTTCAATCCTGAGTTCAAAATTTCCGACACATCACAACAAGCACATATTGATTTATACTGACATTATGGTAAACTTAAAACATCAATAGAAAGCAAACCTGACAAGGGTTTTGATGCTGCTATTTTCATGAGCAAGATTAGTGATGGCATCAGCTGCCCTCCTGATAACTCCGCTAAGCGCTCGAGAGTTAGTACCATTCTTATGCCTCTTTAACAGATCGACCAGATGTGACAAAGCTCCAGCATCAACTATGAGCTGTTGATACTCAGGCTGTTCTACATAGAAGCCAGGTGGCTTAAGGCATGAATAGTTAACCAAAACGTAGCATCGGGTCTTACTTCGATCACCAAACGAAATTAAGCAACTACTATCAACTATTACTTTATATTTTGTTGTTGAAGTAACGGATTCGATTGATCAATCAATGGATCGCCAAACAATTTTAGGCAATGGATATTACTAAATACTAAATGAAAAATAATTTAAAAATAATAATAAATAAATAGCAAGACGGCACTTATTGAATTACCTTAACAGCAAGAAGCCCAAGCGCGAAAGCACTTCCTTTCTCCACTTCGTGCTCATACGGCCCCGGCGCACAGTCGCCATCTCCCAGCGTCTGTGCCTGGAGATGTTTAACCAGAACAGGAACCGCTCCACAATCCACTATGACATCTACAACATCCTCTGCGCAAAACCGCAAAAATACCAGAAACTCGTAAAACCCTAACCCTCTAATAAAGATCAAATCACCGCGAACTCAACCGAAAAAACAGAGTACTGGTATTCCACTTCCATCAACATATATAAACCGGTACCGTTCTTGGCGAGTTCGCAGAGCGCGTGGGTGGCGCGTTTGGCAGCGGCGCGATCGGCGTCGGAGGAGGCGAGGACCCCGACGAAGGATCGGACCTGGCGGAGCAGATCTTGGGTGGTATCTTGGGGCGCGACGGAGGGGATCTTACGATCGGAGGCATGTTGATCTTGCTCCTCTTGGAACTCTTGGTCCAGCTTACGCTTCAAGCTTCTTCTGGAAGAGACGATTGGGTTCTTCTGGTCTCGTTCCATGGCCGAAAGAAGAGGAAGAGGAAGAAGAAGAAGATGAAGATGGATTGGAAGCTAGAGGAGAGTAGAGTGGGTTTTTGGTAATTTTTGCTTTTTGTTTTTGTTTTTTTTTTTATATTATGATAAATGGAAATAATATCAGCGGCTACTTTGCCGGGTTGTTCTATTTTATAGTTGTGTGATGTTTGAACAGCCCGCCATTTTTACATTTCTGAATTTCGTTGTGAACGCGCGCTTCCCGCTCTCGGAATTATGAATTCATTGCTAAACGGCGCGTCGTTTGTTTAAGTCTAGGCTCTACTCTCTAGCTAATGAAATAAAAATACTTACAGCATACTTTGAAGAAAAACAGAAATGTTGGTGCAATAAAATCCCAATAAAATAATATGCCTGGGATTAAAAAAGTCATTCTCATCTATCAAAATCATAGTGTTTTCTCTCATATTAATCTTATTATGTGTGAGTTTTTACTAGTTTTCTTTATTTTAGGCGTTCTTCTCTAAATTTGAAACTTTTAAAATCTGAATTTGGAGGGGAAAAAAATTAAAGAGTTAGGGTTCACTAGATTAATGAATAGTTACTACAAATAGGTACGGAGCCATAAATTTATGTTTTGTAAGGGCTAAATTTACATTTTATATATTTTATAGATACTATTCTTTTTTTCTTTTTTTTTTTAAGTAGGGGCTTCATATACTATTAAATTTCAAAATTTAAAAATACATATAAATATTTTATTTTTCCAAAATAAAACATAAAATTTAGTAGGGCTCTAGGTGAATATAGCCTTGTCCCTTGTTACAAAGCAAATGATCAGACTAATGACATATATAATACTTGAATTCTTGATGTAGTTAAAGCTTTTTTTTTTTTTTTTTGGTTGAAAGTAGTCACAGTATGGTTGCATCTCATTCTTTCAAGACTACAAGTGTAATAAGAGTATTTGTTGACAAAAGATCATGCATATCATTTGGTTTTATTTCTCAATCTTTTTTACTTGGATCTGAGAAACCAATGTCGAAAAAATTGGGAAAGATTAATCAAATACAAGCATTGTTGAAAGATTCCTCGAAAAAGTTAAGGATGAGTAATCATTTTTAAAAAATCAAATTGGATTTGGTCTTATTCATATCTGGGGAATATAATAAAAAAGAACAAAGATAACCGTTACGTCTTTTTTCATTTATCACTTACAATAGTTGAGCGGGATGAATATCTTATGCACAGTTTTGAATGAGAGAAATATGTCGTCATTTTTTCGACGACTATGACTTCCCCACTTTAGTTATCATTTTTCTTATTGTTACTTTGAAAATAGATGCTTTTGCTTCATGTACTTGAATTTTCGATATATCTATTTATTTTGTCCTCAAATGAATGCATCTTATTCTAGAAATTCAAGCTATTCTTAACATGATATTGGGAATCTCATTGCTATTACTCGGACATGCAAGGAAAAGCATGCTTGCATATTTATGCATGTATGTGATCAAAATTGACTGTGCAATTATTGGGGTAATTGATGGGGACACAAAAATGATAAGAGTAAAAGGAAATGAATAAATATATGTGTATCGGCAGTGCAGCCAAATAATTGAATTTTTGGCCTATTTTAAGTAAATATTTATTTTTTAAGTGTTGTAACAAAATGACCAATATATTAATATATATATATATATATACAAAATGTTAAATATGATGTAGCAAATATAAAAACTAATATACTTAATATATAAACTAAAATTGTATATAAGTAGATATACTTGATGTAAGTATACATATATTCAACCATTTAGTCGTAAAAGAGAAAAACTAATATTTATTAAAATAAGGTATTAAAAAAAAAAAAAAAAGAGAAGACATATACTCTAATCTCTTCCCCTTTTTTCCAGATTGATTTAAAAAATCAAAATAAAAAATAATAGGGAATCATGAATATATCAAATAGACTAAAGAATCGTTAATGAAATAAATTATAACTGTTATTAAATGTTGAACATTTAAAGATCACAAATGGATTCTATTACATTTTCCGTGTTATTTGAACTCAATGAAAAATTTCATTTTAAGGGTCCTATATAATAAAATGGTCAAATTTAAGTAAACATCCGTTTTTTAAAATATTGTAAATATAAAGGATATTCAAATATAAAAAAGATTAATTATGTTTGATTAAATGCACTCAATGAGTAAGTGCGATGAGTAGGTCATATGACGCTAACATCATTCTTCATCAACTTAAGTGCCTCATTAAAGTGGGTTGCCTTAATATCAAGATACTCTTGCCATGTCACTGGACGGTACAAAGGAGGACGATCATGATTAGTTAACTCAATCAGCGGTGATATCTTTACATCCATTGGTGGGCCATAAAAGTAAGCGAGCGACACCCGATGATGTGTCTCGTTAACGAGCGCACGATGCAACACGTTATTGAAACGTCCATTGGACAGAATGTGCATCAAGTCTCCAACAAAAACAACAAGTGCACCATTGACTGGATGCACCGGCACCCACCCAGTTCCCTCCTCCATGACTTGGAGGCCTCCAATCAAAGAGGAGTCCGAATGAGGGGCCAAGCCCATGGCCTTGGTTGGGTCTGGACAGACTGGGTATGAGTTCAAGTGAAGCACACCTTGAGGATTATTGCTGCACCCTTTTTTGGGCTTGACCCATTTTATGTCTTCGTGGGCGGCAGTTATGCCCAGTGACCCAAGCATTAGGCCCGCCATCTTTTCGGCCCTTTGGTACATTTCCATCACATTACTGCAGGTGCAGGAACAGGATAGTGGAATTCCCACGTACTCGTTAAATAATGAATGCGGTAAATATCTGTATATATAGATATGCAAAGTGCAAACTTGTGAATTTAGAGCTTTTGAAAATCATATTGTACGTACATATAATATAGGATATAGCCCAGTCATTAACTATACAAGATTAGTAGTGGACAATATTGTATCGATAGTTTGGGTTAATTTGCATAAACTTACAAAATACAAAGTGTTCGTAGACGGCCGGCTTTTGCAGCCTTAGGCTAATTCTCATCTTTTTAAAATTTAAAATATATATATATATATATATATTTTTCTATCATTTGTGGAATCATTAGTAATCTAACACATTTTAATACAAAAAATATTTATTAATATATTTCTCGACTTATTATGAAAAATTTTACACCTTCGTGAATCAAAACATACACCATCTAGAAAGAATTTACAGTGCTTAGGAGTAGAACTGTAAATTTGGGCCGGACTCAACGGGCCGGTCCGCGGCCTGCTCACTTGGCCCGCCGGGGCGGGACGGGCTGGGCCATTGGTGCCAGCCTGCACACTTTTTTTTTCTTTTTCTATTTTTAAAAATTTTGTTTTATTAATTTTAGTTATTTATTTTATTAAATAAGTAAGTATGTAACTAGTAATTTTATTTTTTATTAAAAAAGATTCATTTTTCTATTTTTTCATTTTTTTTTAAATTACTAGATCGGGCCGGATTTGGCCCGAATTTAGCCCGGCCCAAAATTTTGGCCATGCGGGCTGCCGGGCTGGGCTGGGCCTTCAAAAATGCTTTGCGGGCCAGCCCGGCCCGGCCCAAATTTCTCCTAAAGCCCGTGCCGAGCCGGGTCGTCCATATTTACAGCTCTACTTAGAAGAGCCAATGCTTGGTATACAGTAATAATAGTAAGAATAGAGCATCTATGGCCGGAGGTATGTATTAATCCTTAAGCTGATTTCCGCTTTTGATCTTATATGTTGTTTATTTTATAGATGGATAGATCATAAGTCTAACAGTTGATATCAGAGCATGATTAGCCTTCGTCTTGATGAGTTTAATGATCTGAAAAAATTTTGGCCGCATACCCTTTTGATTTTTCAAATTTGTAGTTTGATAGTTAGAATTTGTAGGTTAAAAACATTGTCATAAATCATTTAGAAATCGATTTTCTAACTTTTCTGTAATATTAAATATACCTAATTTTTTTTTCAAAATCTAAGTTTCATATCTAGAAGTTTTGAAAAAAAAAAAGGTTAGAAATCATTTGATAACTGATTTTTTAATAATTCGGTGATTTAAACGTTAAAATTGGTGTCTAGAATGATAAAAATAAATCGGGTCAAACCAAGGTCCGAAACGGGTTGAAAATGGGTCAAAAAACCTAGCTAGAGGTTGAAAACGATGTCAAACAACACGCCATTTTCTTTGTTTTTGATTCTGTCATTAAGAAAAATGACACCTCATTTTCTTAAGTTACAAAACGACGTGTTGTTAATGCTTGGAATCTTCGGTCGTTGTTTAGGTTAAACCACATGTCGTTTTATTTGTCAATTGGCTGTTGTAGGTAGAGGTGGCAAAATAAGTTAGGATAAACTGGTCAGCCTGTGGCCCGTTTTAATGGCCCACGGGATGGCCTGACCTAGCTCGCATTAGAACGAGTCGCAGTCCGGCCCTAGGGGAGGGCCGAGCTGGCCGGCTTGTTAATTTAGCCCGCACGGGTTGGCCTGACCCGACCCACTATTTTTTTAAAAGATTTTAAATAAATTTAAATATATTTTTTTTTCAATACTTATAAATACACATTTCCTCACTTTTTTTTTTTCATATTTTCAAATTTCAATCTAATTCTAAATAANTTATTTTTAAAAAAATTTTGAATTTTTCTAATTTGGGCCGGGATCATTTTTTAAAATTCCGAGCCAGGCCAGCCTAACCCGTTTTCCCTCCCAAGCCTGTTTTGGACGAGGTGGGCCGGCCCAGCCTGCTCATTTTGCCATCTCTAGTTGTAGTTTATAAAAAAACGACATGTCTTTTTATGTTAGCTTTCATACAACTTGTCGTTTTTATACAGAAAATCGCAGCCTTAAGTTGGAAAACAACATGTCGTTTTCTGATCATCAATTTATATAAAAAAAATCTAATTTTTTCCAAATTTTCATATATGGGTTTTTGTGGTAAATTTACATAATTTTGATACTTTGTGATAATTTCATTAATTTTGGTGCTTTATGATAATATTCTTATATTTAGGATTTGATGAAAATATTATTATGTGAAATTTAATTTCATGATCTTGGTATTAGTGAAATTTTTATGATATTGGTATATTTGAGAAATTTCATTCTAGAATTTTATGTGCTTGAATTATGATGTTGTTGTATGCATATTTAGAAGATTTACAAGCAATTTTGTGTTATAATATTTTTTGCTTAAAATTACATATTATTCATATAATGTTAATATTGCATATACTGAAAACATGCAATTGAAAATAAATATTATGTAAATAAAATTAAATATCTTGTGATCCATATAAGTTTAATTAATTAGAGAGCAGTCACAACATCTTTAATTGTATAAAATTATATTAAGTGATTTAGGATCATATTTAGGTAAATGACATTTATTGTGATTAATTATATTTAATATAATAAATTTATGTTTGTATGATTAATTAGGATAAAATATTAGATTGTAATTTTTTAATTTACCTACAGGTATTAGGAAAAAAGGACATAATTTGATAGTTTTATCATAAAATTTTAGATGGATCTAATTGATTTAAAACTTTAGCACACATGCAAGTTTTATGTCACTAGATTCATAATTTTTAAAACAGGGTTTACATTGATAAAATATGATAAATTTGTTAGTCTCAAATTTTAATATATAAACATATTTAATTTTTATGCAATCATGCAACTTGCGAATTTTTTTGATATTAGATATGATGTTCATGAGTTAAAAGATGATAACTATAAAATATGGAAAGAAAGAGTTTTTCTTCATTTAGAGTGTATGGATATTGATTATGCTATTAAGAAAGACAAACCAATGATTATTGAAGCCAACATTTTAGACCAAAAGACTCTTTATGAAGAATGGGAGCGATCTAATCGCCTTAGTACGATATTCATAAAAACCAACATCTCTGCTGCTATTGGTGGTTCTGTCGATAAGAATGACAATATTAAGGAATTACTGAAAGTTATTGATGAGCAATTTGAGACTTCAAATAAAGTACTAGCCAGCACCCTGATTATGAAATTTACATCTTTAAACGCTTACCAGTGTGAAGGGTGTGCGTGAGCACATCATGCATATGAGAGACATTGCAGCTTAATTAAAAACTCCTGGGGTTGATATGTCTGACTCTTTCTTTATGCACTTTATCTTGAACACTCTTCCACAATAATATGAACCATTCAAATAATACACATAAGGACAAATGGTCAGTTAATGAACTTATGACCATGTGTGTTCAAGAAGAAGGGAGATTGTTAATGGAATTGGGTGAAAGTGCATTAACGACAATACAAGAAAAGAATCAAAAACAAGCCAAAAAGAAAGGGAAAGGTAAAATATCACCTCAAGCTGATATTAAGAAAGAATCCAAGTACTTCTTTTGCAAAATGAAATGACACATGAAGAAGAATTGCACCAAATTTCAGAAATGACTTGAAAAGAAAGGTATTTCAATTTCATTAGTTTGTTATGAATCTAATATGGTTGATATTAATTGTAATACATAGTGGATTGATTCTGGTTAATTGTAATACATAATGGATTGATTCTACTTCTACAATCCATATTTCAAATACCTTATAGGGTATGCGAAATCTAAGGAAGCCAATGAGAAGTAAACAATACATCTATTCTAGAAATAAGATGCGTTCACATGTGAAGGCTATTGGGACATACAATTTGGTTTTAAATAGTAGTTTTATTTTAAATTTGGAAAAGACTTTTTATATTTCTAGTTTTTCTATGAATCTAATTTCATTATCAAGGCTTGAACCATATGGATACTCCTTTAAATTTTCTAAAATATATTTTAATATATTTTATAATAATAATCTTGTTGGAAACGGTACTTTATCTAATAATCTTTTTCAATAGATTTACAAAACAATACTACTTATAATTTAATGCATATTTCTACTAGTATTAAACGATGTGTTATGAATGAAGATACCTCTATGTTATAGCACCAGAGATTAGAATATATCTCCATAGAAAGAATTAAGAGATTGGTAAAAGATGGAGCACTTAGTACTTTGGATTTTACTGATTTCAATAAAACTTGTGTGGACTGCATTAAGGGAAAGCATACCAATAAGTCAAAAAAAGGTGCCAAAAAAAGTACTAACATATTAGAGATTATACATTCAGATCTTTGTAGTCCAGACATGGACTTGTATGGTCTGAAATACTTCATCTCTTTTATAGATGATTACTCAAGATACATGTATCTCTATTTGCTTCATAATAAAAATGAAACATTAAATGCCTTTAAAGTTTTTAATGCTGAAGTAGAGAAACAATACGAAAATTAAATTAAAATTGCGAGACTGATAGAGGTGGAGAATATTATGGTAGATACACTGAGAATGGACAAGTAATTGGTCTATTTACCAATTTTCTTCGAGAGCATGGAATTGTTCTCCAATATACCATGCCTAGTTTCCCATATCAGAATGGTGTTGCAGAAAGAAGGAATGGAACATTAATGGACATGGTGCAGAGTATGCTTAACAGCTCCAATCTTCCTAAATCCTTGTGGACTGAAGCTCTTAAAACGACAATATATATATTAAATTAAGTTCCAACCAAGGCTGTTTCTAAGACACTATTTGAGTTATTTAAAGGTTAGAAACCAAGTTTACAATATATACGTGTTTAGGAATGCCCGTCTGAAGTAAGAGTATATAACCCACAAGAAAAGAAATTAGACCCAAGGACTATTAGTGGGTATTTCGTTAGATATACTAAAAAGTCTAAGTGGTACAGATTTTATCGTCCATTTCATAGCACTAGAATTATGGAATAGAGAAATGCAAACTTCCTTAAAAATGACTTGATCAGTAGGAGCGATCAATCCCAGAATATCATTTCCGAGAAAGATAATATTGATACTCAAGCTTCCACCTCAACTGATAGATTGATTATCATTCATAATACCCCCCAAGCTCAAATAGGTGTTGAACGACCAATTATTGAATTTCCATAAACTGCTAAAAATAATCCAGTAGATCAAGTTGTTTAAGAAAATATTGAACAACTAGTTGAACAATATATTCTTCAGGAAAATATTGATACAACTTTAAGGAAATCTACTAGAATAAAGAAATCAAGAATTTCTAGTGACTATGTTGTGTATATGGAAGAATCGGACTTTGACATTGGAGCCAGAAATGATCCTGAAACATTTTCACAAGCTATGAATTGCAAAGAATCTAATTTATGGAATAATGTTATGAAAGATGAAATAAATTCTATGGCATCTAACAGACTCTGAGATCTTGTAAAGTTGTCTAATGGTGCAAAGTCATTGGATGTAAATGGGTTTTTAAAACAAAGAAAGACTCATCATGCAAAATTAAGAGATATAAAGCAAGACTCGTTGCTAAAGGATTCACTCAAAAGGAAAGAATCGACTACAAGAAGACCTTTTTTCCTGTATCTAAGAAAGATTCTTTTCATATCATCATGACATTAGTTGTACATTTTGACTTAGAATTGCAATAAATAGATATGAAAATGGATTTTCTCAATAAAGAACTAGAGGAAGAGGTTTACATGTAACAACCAGAAGGATTTTCCTCTAGTAATGATGATTATTTGGTGTGTAAGCTCAACAAATTCATATATGGATTGAAACAAGCATCCCAACAATAGTATTTAAAATTTCATGATGTTATCTCTTCATTTGGCTTTGTAGAGAATATTATTGATCAATTTATATACTAGAAGATCAGTGAGAGTAAGATTTGTTTTCTTATTCTATACTCGGATGACATTTTACTTGCAACCAATGATAAGGGTATGCTATATGAAGTGAAACAATTTCTCTCTAAAAACTTTGATATGAAGGATATGGGTAATGCATTTTATGTCATTGGGATTAAGATACATAAAGAAAGATTTCAATATATTTTGGGACTATCTCAAGAGACCTATATCAATAAAGTTTTAGAGATATTTCGGATGAAAAATTGTTCATCTAGTATAGTTCTTATTATGAAGGGTGACAAATTCAATTTGAACCAGTGTCCGAAAAAATGATCTTAAAAGGGAACAAATGCAAAACATTCCATATGCTTCTGTAGTTGGAAGTCTTATGTATGCTCAGGTCATTACAAGACCTGACATTGCATATTCTGTTAGGATATTAGGAAGATATCAAAGTAATTCAGATATTGACCACTGGAAAACTACAAAGAAAGTGATGAAATACCTTCAAAGAACAAAAGATTACATGCTTATGTATAGATGGACTGATAATCTGGAGGTGATTGACTACTCTGATTAAGATTTTACGGGACTGTGTTAATTCTCGAAAATCAACTTTTGGATATATTATGTTTGTCGGTGGAGCTGTATCTTCGAGAAGTACAAAGAAAACTTTGACTGGTACTTCAACTATGGAAGTTGAGTTCATATCTTGTTTTGAGGCTATGTCACAAGATGTATAGATAAAGAGTTTCATTTCTGGGCTTAAAATTATAGATTCAATTTCTAGGCCATTAAAGATATATTGTGACAATTCAACAACAATATTTATGGCTAAAAATAATAAATGTGGTAGTCGAAGTAAACATACCAACATCAAATATTTAGCCATAAGGGAATGTGTTAAAGATAAACAGTGGTTATTAAGTACGTTAGCACTAAATGGATGATTGCTCATCCTTTGACTAAAGGCAAACCACCATCGAAATTTAAGAATCATGTAGAATGAATGGAACTTGGTTCCTTTATATGATTTTCGTTGTAAGTGTTGGAATAATGTCCTATAAAGCAGTTTATTATTTAGACATTATAAACAATATTTATTGGATTATTTAGTATCTATTTGTTATTAATAAATTCCATGTTATGAATTTCTATTTCATTTATGTCTCATTGATATACATGTGATGTATATGTTTATCTTATGCAAACATATAAAAGATTCCAAGATATGAAATGAGTAATAAAGAATTATTCGTATGATGAGTTCATATATGGGAGATATTATATTCTTTATTTTATTATATCTAAATTAAATTGTTCACATTCTGCATATTGAAGATGGAATACTTTAGTATGCCATAGAATGTAGTATTGTCTATTTAATTAATGAAGTCTCTAATTATCGAATTGAGTCTTCGGATAGAAACACTAGTGTGTTATAAGAAAGTTATAATAGCATCGAACATGACCTAGTGAATTAGAATTTGAGGTTAAGTGTCGTAACTCAAATTTCTAATTTTACTAATCTAGTACTATTGTATAAGACCTTAATCCTAGTGATTAACGAACTTACTTTCATGTGTTTTGTCTTTTTGAGTTACTAAAGGATTAGTTCCGATTTATGGTTCGAACTCCAGTATCTTGGAAGATAAGTATATGAAATATATAGAACGTTTTTCATAATGGACACCATACATATGATATCACTTTAAGTTTTCTCAAGTACTTGGATAATATAAACCAGGGCCCCGCTATTCACTATGTGAATTTGACTGTGTTGGTATAAGCAGATACAAACACCGTAGTCAATTATTATTCATTAGAAGAAAAATGGCAACTCAAAGGTAAATATGTACTAGATGGGTAATACGGTAATTTCACCATACTAGTACGGCATTGTATTGGGGGTATGTCTATAGGTATAGTATATGCTAAATAGATCAAGCTAATTAATTGTTAATAAGCTTCACAAAAAATAAATGACATTTAGTCCAAGAGTTCAATATTGCGCCTATAGTGGTGTGCTTCAATATTAATGGACAAGGCCCAATCGAATTAAGAGTTAATTATGATAGTGGGTATATGGTCTATTGGAGCTTGGGCTTTATGGATCCATCTGATCCCCTGTCTAGCTCAAATTAAAGCTCAATAGTCATTTGATGATCAGTTGAGCCCAACAAGCCCAATAAGCCCATTAGGGTTTATTAATCTCTCTATAATTAAGAGAAAAGTTCTCTAACAACTAGACACAAGTGTTACACGTGAAACATCCTCTTGAGAAGAGAGTGTCACAGGAAAAACAGAGAGAGAGATAGCAGAGAAAATCGTCCACCACTAGGGATTCACTGTCTTTGGTGTTTCGGCCATCCCGAAGAAATCGGTTCGAGGAGATTATCTTCTTGTTCATCTGTGGATCTCTTTATTGGGAATCAAGAAGGTGACCACCTACTGGATCAATCAAATGGCTTTCGAGAATAGACGGGAAGACGAGAAGGTTGTGTAGCAAATCTGGGTATTGTTCTTATCTAGATCAAGAGTTAATTCATGTTAGATCACGATCCAAAACGTTTTATAAAAAGAAAAATTTTAAACGATCAATTCCGCTACGTTTCTTGATTTTACAAAACTATAGTGTTCTTGAAAATGATTTTATGAAAATATTTTCTGGAAATTTATTTCAATAAACACCAGCAGTAAGAATAAATATAATTTGAAACTTTGTTGTGTGATATTTTCTCATATTTAATTTACTTTGTATACACATTAATTGAACTTGAGAAATATTATTATTGATTGGACCAAAAATAAACATAGTGTTTATTTATTAAGATAGTATAGGCTA
Organism: Parasponia andersonii; assembly: GCA_002914805.1. NCBI lineage: Eukaryota > Viridiplantae > Streptophyta > Magnoliopsida > Rosales > Cannabaceae > Trema > Trema andersonii. The sequence goes on along the minus strand of JXTB01000185.1, from coordinate 443,561 downwards.
GTGTTTATAGAGACATAATACTTTGTAATACATGGAAGATAATACTCAATTTTAAAGAACCTATCACCATGATTTAATTACTTTATTTTTTAAAAAAGATAATTGATGGAGAAATATATGGACCAAGTAAGAGAATGTTAGGTATTTTTATCCTATATTGGTCCATTTATTCAGTACTTTTATATATCTAACTAATTGCCAATTATCTTCAATTTTTAACTAAAAATGATTGATGAGTCACGTCTCATATATCATCTCATCTGTAGAGACATTTTGATGGAAAATGTGAAAATATAATATTTAACCATGAGTATCAGTCTCTAAGCCTATTATCTCAGTTTTCAAAAAGAAAATATATACCATCTAGAGAGATTTTACAATGCTTAGAAGAGCCAATACTTGATATACAATAATAACAGTAAGAACAGAACTTCTATGGCCAGAGGTATGTATTAATCCTTAACCTTATTTCCGCTTTTGATCTTATATGCTATTTATTTTATGCATAGATAGATCATATTAAGTCTAACAATTATCGCCAAGTAAATAAGTAATTTCAGATAGTTATTTCAAATTAAACTATTCTAATAATTTGTTTTGTTTTTCACGTACATACCAGAAAGAGTCGCGATGATTATGATCATCATCATCGTGCAGCCAAAGTTGGTGAGCGTGTTCAGCATGTGACCGGACCGCGATCATGAACCCCTCAGACCACATCTGCTTTGAAAAGTAAGGTGAAATTCAGGCCAACCCATACCCAGTAAGCCCATTGGGCGATCGGATGGTCCGGAGCTTCTGCTGGGTTGGTAGAGAAAACAGTCGACCTGTTTGGATCTCAGCTTGGCTAATGAGGTCAGAGGGAATCCTGTGATTGGTGACCTGGACATAGCCACACGTTTCACATGCGTGATGTGCGAGAGAAGCCACATTCGAGCCAAGTAGGTCGACTACGGGTACGGTATCAGGGGTTGCAACAAGATCCAAATCGGTAGTGATAAGTGTCCAAGCATGGGAGTCGGGTAATTTGGTCATAGACTCAAAGTCAAGGGGGAGTGTTACTATGATATTAGTACTCATTTTCATCTTGATTCTTGGCTAATATTTTCTATAGCTATCTTTCAAAAAAAAAAATATTTGCTATAGCTAGTCTAGAACAAGCTTGAAAAATGTTATCACCTAACTTATACTACGTAACAATGCCTGAACGAGGGAGAACGCATTTACATATAAACGATTTTGGACCAATTATTACAAAAATAGGAATTAATCAGATAAAGATTATTAAGGGAATCTGAATTCAAGATACTTTTTGGATTTAAAACTGGATTAATTACTTATATATTTTTATGAATATTACTAATTTTAGTTTTAAATCTCAAAATCTTGAGATCTAACTTTCCATCCAAAATAGGTATCTTTTTCGTTGTAAATAAATATGATTCACATAATTTGTTCCGTATAATGAGAAACGAGAGGAGAGAAAGTTATATTTAGATTTTGTATTTGGGCAGAGATAGTAATTATTTGAATATATATATATATGTATATATATATATTTTTACCTATCCATAAATATTCTTTTAAACCGTTAAATCATTAATCTAATGATTATCGCAATTTGAGTAGTTGAAAAAAATAATAATAAAACTAAATACTCATTATTTAATATTTTTTTATCTCTTTTTTTACCATAAAAATACGTGCATGACTAATTTTAGTTGGTTAAAAAATACCTATAAATAGTTTTAAAATATATATTTACTAGATTAGTGCTATATATATATATATTCCAGGGAGATGCTAGACTTAAGTTGTTTTCTTTTTAATAAAATAAAGTAAATTAGAAAAATCATTCAAGATTATAATGACCCAACATGAATAAAAATAATTAGTCACAGGTTTGTTGTTGTGAAATACAAAATGATAGATATTGTTGAAAATTTTCCATTAAGCTATCTTAATTTATAAATTTACGTACATTGGTAGTTGATATTTTAGTTGATATTATTCATTATTAAATGAAATTTTAAGGGATAAACATAAAATTTTTGTTAATTTGATTAAGGAGTAGGTGTTTAAGTATTTGTTTTTTAAATAACTATTAAAGTATCTACATAAATATTTTTTTTGAAATAATCCGCGTAAATATTTTAGATCTATGAATATATAAACTTATGAATATATAAACTAATTAGTTTTAACTATTTTTTAAAGATACCTTTATGTTTGTGTAGTAAAATTAGCAAAGACTGAGTGAGGAAAAGTCGATGATACAAATTAGTTGGTTAAGGATAGCGGCAGAAAAATAGGCCTTACCAAACGGACTAGTCCATAGCCTAATCATATGGCCCACTAACAAGACCGATCTTAAGAGTAGAGTTGGAATGGGCCATAGGTATGAGCCCAGAAAAAAGGACATGGATAGAATTCCTTTCCCACTATTAGAAATTTTTAGGATTACCTTCTTGAATAAGGTTTTTAAGACTAAAAAATGGGACTTATAAGAACTAAAAGTCTCAAATACCCCCATCCCAGGACCCAACTCCATACATAACCTGACAACCAACAACGTCCTACCTCAGATTTGACATAACTCACTCTATACACTTCCCTGAAAAATTTATTTCTCTTCACTTGACCTAAGGTAAAGTATTTCTTAGCTGGAAATTTTTAATTACATGAGATCATGAATCATTTATTATCTGACTATATACAATTTGTAATTGATCTTAGGTTAAGTACAACTTGGCATGTAAGGTTAAGTATAACTTGACATATTTTCTACTTGATCAGTTCATTTAGTTGATTTAACTTAATATTTATTTTTTAATTTTTTAGCTGAGACTATGATTTATTTGTCATTAAGTATGCAGAGTTCCTTATGTCGGACTATAAAAATCACCAAAGACCGCACTTAATTAAACTCAAAAAACAGTTCACTCAAGTCTATTTTTAAACTTTTCAATTAATTCTTCTCATCTAAAGGGACACAAAAAGCCCAAGAATAGCAAAAACTAGGTTAGTTGAAGGTAACAAGGAACTGTAAAATCTTCAGCCACGATATCAAGAAGAAGAATGAGAAAGTCGCCCCTCTACTATAACAAAAACCTTGATATGTTGCATTTAAAAATATTACTATTACATAATTTTAGTGATATTAATGAAGTTAGTAGCATTTACAATAAATATAAAAGATGTCCGTGCGACTAATAATCCTATTGACATATGAAACGTCACTAAATAATCTTTTTAGTGGCATTTATAAAATACTACTAACTGCATTATTGACACTTATGTCACTAAATTATTGAAAATAAATTTTATACAAAGAAAAATTATTTTAAAAGTTTAAAAGAAAATTTTTAGTAGCATTTTAAAAAGTGTTACAAAACATATTAACGGCATTTAGAAAAATGTCACTCATCTAGTCTAAAATAAAATTACTATTCTACACAACTTTTGATAACTTTTTTTTTAAGGCATCAATTGTCAACAACAAAATAGTTACCAACTTGTGGTTGTTATTTATTATATTGAAGTGTATAATTATTGCATGTAATTTATTGAATTATTTTTTGTGACTTTATTTATTATTATTATTTCGTAATAATTAAAAAAATAATTCCAACGTAATATCGACCATAAAATAAAATATTACAAAATAAGAATTAATAAATAATTTAGTTTACATGAATCCAAAATTAAAAAAAAAATCATATAGAATAAAAGGCACGAAAAAATAGATCATCCTTGAAAATGGCGAATTGAGCTCGCTTAGTGTTGCTTAGATAGTCCAGTGCACCTATCTCATTTGCATATTTCATTGGGTTCCTAAAAAATAAACAAATGAGGGATAAAAAAGTAAAATTTTATTATTAGAAAATAATCTAGGAATTTCCTATAGAAGTGAAAAAGAAAGAAAATGGAAAGATTAAGAAATCGGAGGAGATTAACTTATAGGTCAAATCGTAGATTCTTCTATTTTCTTTTTCCTCCTACAATTAATTTCATGCTTCCCAAATTGCTTTCTTTTTCTCTAAAATGGCCTTGTATCCATTGATGCCTTTGGTTAAATCAATAAATCTAACAAACAATTCAAAGAAAAATGATAACACACTTGATAAAACCAAAATAATCCAAAGACTTCAATTTCAAATTTTTGTAATGCTTGCTGCTTTGAGAAATTCACAAATTTCCTTTTTCACATTCAGAAACTCAATATACTAAACTATTGCAACTATTATACTCATATTTATGGGGCCCTTTTCCTACCTTGTTTGCAAGTAGTTATAGCTACTATCTTACGTTTGTGGATGCCTTTTTCCAGATTCACCCGGATCCATTTACTAAGACACAAATCAGATGCATTACAAACTGTCATCAACTTAAATACTCAAGAAGAACTGCAATTTGGTTGTTCCATTAAATCTATCTAAACCGATTAGGAAGGAGAGTACCAAGCCTTTACAGATTATCTTACTTCTCATAGTATTTATTATATATAAGGTTTATTGTCCTAAAACTAGGGAGCAAAATGGTGTTATCGAGCGTAAACATAGACATATGTCATTGAAAAAGCCTTAGCTATGCTTGCTCATGCCTCAATGCCTATGAGATACTGGGATGAAGCTGTTAGAACAATTGTTTATGTTATTAATAGATTGCCCAGCTCTATTTTATCTGGAAAAATGCCTTTGGAAGTACCGTGGAAACAAAAACCAGATTACAAGCCCTTGCGTGTTTTTGGATGCTTATATCTTCCTAAAGTGAGACCCTTTAATTACGATAAACTCCAACTAAGATCCATTGAATGTACCTTCTTAGGTTATAGTTTGGATCATAAGGATTTTAAGTGTCTAGATCCTAAAGGCAGAATCTATATTTCTCGTGATGTTATTTTTAATGAAACCGCTTTTCCATATTCAAAATCTGTGTCTTCTACTTCTATCACTAACTTGCCTTCTTCTACACCTAGCTCAACATCTATCATTCCTATTATTCCCTCTTGTTCTGTTTCTTGTCTAACTTCTCTTGTGTAGGATTCATCAAGTTCAGCACTTGTGGCTCCAAAAGCTGTAGTAGTAGACTCAACACCTGACTCTATCCCAACATTGTCTATTTCTGCACCACTTCCGCCTCCAAACGTTGGTCACTCTATGCAAACCCAGTCTAAATCTGGCACACAAAAACCCAAGGTGTTTCTTACAACTAAGGAGCCTAGCTCAGTTCAAGAAGTACTTCAATAAACTCACCGGAAAGATGCCACTCCACATGAGTTTTTGGCTTTAATTAGAAACAAAACTTGGACTTTGGTGCCACTTCTTCCAAATAGAAAAGCAATCGGATGTAAATGGGTGTATAAAGTAAAGGAAAATCCATATGAGAGTATACAGAGATATAAAGCACGACTTGTAATTAAAGGGTTTCATCAAGTTGTTGGTTTTGACTTCACTGAGATCTTTAGTCCAGTAGTTAAATCCACAACAATCAGGTTAGTCTTTTCATATGCACTGTATTACGGTTGGACAATAAGACAGCTGGAGTCAACAATGTATTTCTCAATAGAGATTTGCTAGAAAAAGTGTACATGTCTCAGCCGCCTCGTTTTGAAGATGCACAACATCCTAATCTTGTTTGCAAGGTTACTAAAGCTTTATATGGCTTAAACAAGCTCCTAGAGCTTGGTTTGACATACTTAGGGCTACTTTAGAAGAATTTGGTTTCACTTCTGCAAAATCAGATCATTCACTCTTCTTAAGGAATACTACTAGTCATTCTACAATAATATTAGTCTATGTAGATGACATCTTAATCTCTGGAAGTAGTGCCGCTGTGATTTCCTCGCTGATCACTCAATTGTATGATATATTTTCTCATAAAGTTCTTGGTATTGTCAACTATTTCGTTGGGATCAAAGTTGAACATACAGCCTCAGGTAGTTTGCACCTCAATCAAACCAAGTACATCACAGACTTACTCTGTAAAGCTAAAATGCAGAATGCCAATGCTTTGCCTACACCTATGACAAGGGGTCAACGGTTGTCTAACTTTGGTAGTGATCCTGTTGCTGACCCCCTAGCTTTACCGACGCATCATTGGAGCTCTCCAATATGCAACAATCACAAGGCCAGAAATCTCTTACTCTGTTAATAGGGTGTCTACCAATTCATTCAAAATCCTCTTGAATCACATTGGAGAACAGTCAAATGAATCCTTAGGTACCTATGGGGAACACTAGATCATGGTCTGCATCTTTGAAAACTAGCTCATCTCAATTTGCTTGGCTTCTTAGATGCTGATTAGGCGTGTGATCCTGATGACAGGAGATTAACAACTGCTTTTTGCTTATTCTTTGGTGACAAACTAATATCTTGGGCATCTAAGAAGCAAGGGAGAATATCAAGGAATAGTACTAAGGCGGAATATCAAAGTGTTGCAGCTTTAACAACTGAAATAACTTGGGTTCAATCATTGTTAACTGAACTTCAAGTTTCATAATCACAGGTTCCAGTCTTGTGGTGTGATAACCTCGGCACTGTACTTATGTTTGCAAATCTGGTTTTACATGCTAGAACTAAGCTTATTGAGCTTATCCTCTATTTTGTCAGAGAAAAGGTGATGAAGGGAGCTGTGGACATAAGATATGTACCATCCTATGATCAGACTGCAGACATTCTAACTAAGCTTATCACTAGTTCCAGGTTTCTATTTTTGAAGAGCAAACATAAAGTAGAATCCTTATATACTCTAAGTTTGAGGGGGGCTATTGAAAGTCATAGAGCCACATGTCTTAGTTAGTTAGTACTTACTTGTATTGTTAGAATCCTGCACTATAGCTTGTATAAACCCCTGTATTGTTCTGTTCTTATCAATCAATGAAATGAGTTCTTTGTTTCATCTTTCTCTCTAGAAACTTAACACACGCTACTTTGCGACCACACACATCAAACCGGTGTGAACTCCGTTCTGGTATCGTGTGCAGCGGATGTTGGTGACCGGAGAAAAAAAATCACACTAATAACCAATGCGCATAATAAAGTAACAAGGGCCATCGCTTGAACTAGATAACATGCGAGAAATATCAGAGATAATCAAATTATCGTCAGAAAGAGTGTCATTACGGGAGAGAGCTTGGACAGAGACCAGCGCCAGCGAGTCAGTTTCCATTGAGGTTAGATGAAAATCAATGCAAGCTTTCTCGGATGGCTATACATTCAACTATTATATGAGCATAACCACCCATTAATAATTTTTAGGCTTCTCCACCGATTAATTATCAAGATTTTGATGTAGACAGAATGAACCCTTTTTTTCGTGAGAAAAAAAAAATGAACAAATTAATGAGTTAATCGATATATCCAAAAATTACTTAACAACGACACCCGCCTTTCAAAAATTAAAAAACAAAAAATGACTAAAAAGAATCAAGGAATCGTGCATAAATTTTATTATTTTTTTAAAAGGACATAAAACAAAATTGTATATACATATTTGATTCTTCTGCCATAGTCAGCTCAACGTTTTCCGAATTTTGAAATTCTATGCTATCAGAGATGTACGCAAAAGACAGAAACTTAGAGATGGGAAATCCACACAAGAGGGGAAGAGATGAAAGGATATAAAAGTTACAAGTTTTAAAAAGGGTTAAATAAATAGTCAGATTAATTACTTTTTCAATTTAGGTCCAAGTGATGACTTAACTAGTCCAAATTGCCGATACTATTGAAAAGAAAGAGAAAGTAAATTTTGATATTTAGCTATCCCATATATATCACTTTCATATTCTATTTATATCTCCCTAATTTTCTATTTCGGTATTTTTTTTTAAAGCAAAATACATATAATAAATTGGAAGCAACAGCCACCAAGAGTTCTATCCAAGTCTCTTTAGCCTTATCTCTCTGTCTCTCTCTCCTCCTGTACGTGGCAAAATGC
>JXTB01000185.1:412046-435569 GCA_002914805.1 Parasponia andersonii | reverse complement strand
CTCACCTATATAAAGGAGACTCAATGTTCCAGAAAAAGGGATTCAACTTTTCCAATTTTCTAATTTTCAGACTTCGAAATTCCGACTCCCAATTTGAGATAGATTTCCAGACGAGATATTGTAACTTTGAGTGCTTGTAATTCTTTATAAAATAGTGAAAAACAGTGGACGTAAGCTCATCTTTTTTAGGGCTGAACCACTATAAAATCTTCTCTCTTTATTTGCTTTGATTAATAACCCAACACACACAAGCCACATCTCTTAATTTTTTCTAAATTTATTGTTGATAAAACCTCCATCAACAATTGGCGCTAGAAGGAGGGCTATTCCAGCGGAAAAGTTTGTAAAAATCCACTTTTTTAATAATGGCAAACACTAGAAATACTACCAGAGTCACTGGAACTAGCCAAAACCAACCTCAAAGTACTGCTGCTACACAGGCATACTTTGCTCCGGATCAGCCTACTATGACTGCAACAGAAAACTTTTCCCAGAGACAGGATCGTATGGAGGAGACACTGGTAAACCTTCAGCAAGTCACTAACCAGATCAATGACACCCTGCGACGACTTGCTGAAGGGCAGATGGTGATCCCACCACAACACGAATGTCCCAAAGAACGTCCTGCTCAATTACATGAGAAAGGAATATAGATCCTAGAGACGAAAAAATGCAGCCAGCCAAGAACTCAGCAAGAGCGTCATGAAGATCGCATCTCCAAAGGGAAAGGCAAGGTCGCAAACTTACCTCCAGAATCTGGTACGGAGAGTTCAAGTACGAACCGTGATCGTGCACAACCTTCTTGTAAATCTACTAATAGTCAAGATCGCTTGAGCGGCGAACAAGGACGACCATCGAGAAGCATCTTCGAAAGAATCAGCAGAGAGTCGAGACAAGATCTTGCAGACCTAAGACAGTATTTGGAGCGATGACGTAGTCATAATCGATCCGTATCGCATCACAACGACCAAAGTCGGTCTCGTCGAACGATTTCACTGGATTCCTCTCACAGATCGCAGAAGACTTTACTGACCAACCCACCATGCATCAAGATAACGAACGAAGGCCGCCTGTGCCGCCAGCGAGAGATGATGTTTTCCCTCTGAACGTCGATGTTCATAATTTAAGAATCGCATTAGATGTACTTGATGGTTAGGACGATAAGCTCACTGATGGGTATCGTCAGTCGCCATTCAGCGAGGAGGTTCGCGCTGCAGCCCTTCCCACTGGATTCAGACTTCCCACCATTAACACTTTCGATGGGAAAACTGATCCACAGGACCATATGGATCACTTCAGTGACTTGATGGAATTACATCGTGTCAATGATCATGTACGGTGCAGATGTTTTGCTGTAACTCTCTCAGGAGTAGCAAAAAAGTGGTTCTAAGGAGCTCGATCTCGTCCTGGCAACAATTACAGACGGCGTTCTTGAGACAGTTTCAAGCTGCAAAGAATTTTACTGCTCCACTTATTAGTTTGTCTGCGATCCGACAAGGTTCAGAGGAGACTCTACGGTCTTATCTCAATCGATTTACCTCAGAATTGGCAAAGGTCAACAACCTACCTGAAGGAGGAGTTCTAACTCTCATGATGGCTGGGGTGCAACCAGAAACTACACTCTGGGAGGAATTACTTCAGCGAGAGTGTAGAACTCTTGAAGACTTCTACCGAAGAGTTGGTCGGCATCTGAGGTTAGAATCTTCGCGCGAGAATCTTCAAAAAACTAAAAAAGAAGGAAGGACAAATGCGACTAAAGATGCGGTCATTACCAACAAAAACGGTAATAAGAAAAACAAGAGAAATAATGAACAGACTAATGAGAATCAGCCTAGACCCAAAAGGCAAGAGATTTCAAGAGCTCCCATGAGGTTTAACAATCACACAGAGTTAAACGCACCCATAGATCATATCTATGCGGTCACAAACCAGAAAGAGCGATTCTGACAACCAAAACCGATGAAGCGGGACAGGATAAAGCGTGACCCCAAAAAGTTCTGCCGATATCATAATGATATTGGGCATGATACTAATAATTGCTTTGCCCTGAAGGATGAAATTGAAAGGCTGATTAGAGAGGGGCGATTACAGCAGTACACCAGATAGAACAACAAAAGGCGAGAAGAAGACCAACAGCGACCTCCAAAAATTTAGCGCGAGGTGCGAACTATTTTCGGAGGACCGCACGTTGGAGGAGATTCCAAGAGAGCACAAAACAGGTATGCGCGAGAAGCTCGACAGCAGCCGCTAACCAACATCATGCATCTTGAGCAGCGACCACGCAAGCTTCAATGAGTATCGGATATGGACATTACCTTCACAGAGCAGGATGCAAGGGAGGTCCATTATTCGCATAATGATGCGCTGGTCATAAAAATTAATTGTGGAAGTACACAGTTGTGGCGAGTATTGGTCGATAACGGAAGTGCTGTGGACATCTTGTACTTCGACGCCTTTAAGAAGATGGGGTTGAATGAGAGCGACCTGAAGCCTACCACCACTCCACTCTACGATTTCACTGGTGACAGCCTGATGCCTATGGGCATGATTGAACTGATGGTCACTATTGGGACCTTTCCAAGGGTTTCATCAGTAATGACCCAGTTTTTAGTGGTAGATTGCCCCTCTGCCTTCAATGCTGTGCTAGGAAGACCTACATTAAGGGAACTTCGAGCTGCCATCTCAATCTACCATCAAACAATGAAGTTCCCAACCCAACACGGGGTAGGCGAGGTGCGAGGAAATCAATATGATGCGAGGACATGTTATAACAACTCGCTAAAACTTGTAGCAAAGGATGCGATATCTCGCACAATGATGGTCCACCTGCCGGAGAGAGCGTCAGTCGAGACAGCGGGCAAAGCGTCAGTCGTGGTAGCCGGCAAATTGTCAGTCGTGGCAGCAGACAAAGCGTCAGTCATGGCAACGGACAAAGCGTCAATCGAAACGACCAGCGAAGACTTCGATCCTCGAGAAATTGACGAAGAGGTCAGAACTGGACCCGTTGAAGACCTGGAGGATTTATCATTCGACCTGTCTTCCAGGACTTTAAAGATTGAAACAGAGGTTCAAGGACCTGTGCGAGCTTCATTGGTCACTTTTCTGAAGTCTAATTTGGATAACTTTGCATGGCAGCATTCGGATATGGTAGGGATTGATTCAAGGATCATATCCCACCATCTTAACATATATCCGACAAAGCCTGTACGACAGAAAAGAAGGGTCATGAATCCAGAATGCTACATCGCATTAAAAGAAGAGGGAGAGAAGTTGCTCGAAATTGGGTTCATAAGAGAGTCTTTCTACCCTGACTGGCTTGCAAATCCGGTTTTGGTAAAAAAACCTAATGGGAAGTGGAGGACCTGTATTGATTTCACCGATCTCAACAAAGCATGTCCTAAAAACAGCTTTCCTCTTCTCAGAATCGACCAGCTCGTAGATGCGACTTCGGGGCATGAACTTTTGAGTTTCATGGATGCATATTCAGGATATAACCAAATCCCCATGTACGAGCTAGATGAGGAACATACCTCATTCATCACTGACTGAGGGTTATACTGTTATAAAAAGATGCCCTTCGGACTTATCAACGCGGGAGCAACCTACCAACGTCTTGTCAATATGATGTTTGCAAAGCAAATTGACAAGACAATGGAGGTATATGTCGATGACATGCTAGTCAAATCGGAGAAAGCCGAAGATCACATCAAGCACCTAGATGAGATGTTCAAAATCCTTCGGAGATACCAGATGAAGCTTAATCTCTAGAAGTGTGCATTCGGAGTAGGATCTAGAAAATTTCTGGGTTTTATGGTCAATCAGCGAGGAATTGAAGCAAATCCTCAGAAGATACAAGCGTTGATTAATATGCAATCTCCTCTTAAACCCAAGGATGTGCAAAGCCTAGCAGGAAGAGTAGCTGCTCTGAGTCGGTTTATATCCAGATCAACCGATAAATGCCAACCTTTCTTTGAGGTGTTAAAGGGATCAAAAAGATTCGAGTGGACGGAGAAATGCGAGCAGGCGTTCCAAGAATTGAAAAAACACTTGGGTTCTCCTCAACTCTTGTCGAAGCCAAATCCGGGAGAAGAATTATGCCTATATCTCACTGTTTCTAAGTATGCGATGAGTGCCGCATTAATTCGCGAGGAGGCAAATATTCAACGACCAGTGTATGATGTAAGTAAGAGATTACTTGATACTGAAACCAGATATCCAGAAATGGAAAAATTAGTACTGGTACTCGTCATTGCATCAAGAAAGCTTCGACCTTACTTTTATGCTCATTCCATCCGGGTTTTCACGAATTTCCCATTGAAACAGGTCTTACAGAAACCTGAGGCGTCGGGACGGCTGCTTAAGTGGACTGTTGAATTGAGTCAATTTGACATCAATTTTCAACCTCGCACTGCTATAAAGGAGTAGGCCCTCGCAGATTTTATTATAGAATTTACATACGACGTCGATCTTTCCACGGGAATACTCGAAAAAACCGCCTCAGATACATCAAAATTGTGGAAGCTTTATGTTGACGGGTCATCGAATGAAAATAGAGCAGGTGCGGGCATAGTTTTAATCAACCCTGAAGGGCACAACATTCATTATGCGCTTCGCTTCAAATTCCCAGCGTCGAATAATGAGGCCGAATATGAAGCACTGATAGCTGGGCTAAAGCTCGCACAGGAAATGAAGGTCGAAATAATTGAAGTGTATAGCGACTCCTAGCTGGTCGTCTGTCAAGTTAAGGGTGATTATCAAGCGAGAGGAGAAAGAATGATGGCCTATTTGGAGAAGGTACAGTAGTTGTTCTTAACGTTCGACACTTATGACATTCAGCTTCTTCCTTGCATTAAAAATACCCGGGCAGATGCGCTCGCTAAGCTCGCCTCGACGAAAGATGCAGAATTGTTGGGGGTAGTTCCCGTTGAATTTCTTATATCACTAAGCATCGAGGTTAAACCCCAAGTAATTATGCCAGTTGATGAAGAACCGTCGTGGATGGATCCCATAATGCGATATGTACAAAATGGCGATCTCCCTGAGAATAAAGACGATGCAAAGCGGCTTCGTATGAAAGTAGCTCTCTATATCATCCAGGATGGAAAGCTTTATCGAAGGAGTTTCAGCTCGCCATTATTATTATGCGTCTATGATGAAAAAGCACGCTATATTATGAGGGAAATTCACGAAGGAATATGTGGAAATCATTCTGGGGGGCAAGCGCTTGCAAACAAGATTCTTCGACAAGGTTACTTTTGGCCAACCATGAAGAAAGATACATTGGAGTTTTCTAGGAGATGTGACAAATGTCAATGGTTCACGACCATTCCTAGAAAACCACATGTTCCTTTAACTTCAATGACTAGTCCATGGCCATTTGCTGTGTGGGGAATTGATATTATCGGGATACTTCCATTAGCGCGAGATGGTTTAAAGTATGCGGTGATTGGAGTCGATTATTTTACAAAATGGACAGAAGCCGAGGCCTTGAGCACCATCTCCGTAAAGAAGATGATAGATTTTGTTTACAAATCTATAATCTGTCGTTATGGTTTACCACATACCATAATATCTGATAATGGAAAGCAATTCGACTGTGACGAGTTCCGTGACTTCTGCAATAACTTGGGCATCAAGAAAAGTGTCTCCGCTGTTGTTCATCTTCAAGCCAATGGGCAGGTCGAAGCGATAAACAAAATACTCAAGCAAAATATAAAGACAAAACTGGAGGAGCATAAAGGAGCTTGGCCAGAGGTACTTCCAGAAGTTTTATGGGCTTATCGCACCACACAACGAACTACTACTAGAGAGAGTCCATTCTCTTTGGTGTATGGATATGAGGCGATGATCCCTGTTGAAATTGGTGCGGGCTCCCTGCGGCGATCTGTTTATGAGCAAAATCAGAATGATGTATTACTGAGAATTGATCTCGATCTTTTAGAAGAACGGCGTGAACAATCTCAGCTCCGAATTGCATTATATCAACGACGAACTGCTCGTTATTATAATTCCAAAGTCAAAGATAGACATTTTGAAGTTGGAGATCTTGTCCTTTGACGAGTTCTACCTAATAATAAAGAACATGGTGCTGGTGTATTTAGGCCTTCTTGGGAAAGGCCTTATGTTATTGATAGCGTCATTCGACCTAGGACATATAATCTAGCTCGCATCGGTGGACAAAAGATTGAGCATGCCTGGAATGCAGAATAACTTCGTCGTTATTATCAATAAATCTTCATGTTATCTTCAACAGCCTACTGTATCTTCTTCATTAATATTCGTCAATAATACTTCTTCGACTATTACTTCAAATCGTTTCCGATCGTCTTTTATAGTTTTATGGCAGTTTTCGGATACCATAAAACTCGGGGGGTAGTGGAATCAGAATGTTATCTCCTACTTGTTTCCTAAGGGACTATGCAAACGTCCATTTAGAGGAGACAGGGTTTTAGATCGTCGAAGTATCTGAATCTCCTTAAAATCCTAGGATTTTCTCCTCGCTTCATGCCTCAGCATGTCGTATTACGCAATTTCCCTCCTCGAACAGAAAAGTAACTAAGCCAATCATTCATTTTTCGAATTGATATATTGCTATATTTTATTTTGACATGGAACTTTTGAAACACAGTTAGAGTTTGCATCACTTGTATTAACTGTTTTCTTAAGCGACCTAACCTATCCTAACGCTTAAAACTCGTTTTAAGTTAGTCGGATTCAAATCGCTAAAAGCGTACTGATCAATCACTCTGTGATTGACTACTTATTTAAAATTACTATTGTGTTTTCATTATTTTGCAGGAGCATATGACAGGAAAAAATAATAATATTTATTAAAAGAAAGTCTCCCGTACATGCACAAAAAAGAAGGGGGGACCAAGCCCACATTGTTCTAAGAATAATATAAAAAAAAAAAGAGGTATGCAGAAGGGCTCACGCCGCCATCCCCAGCCTTGGCGGTATCCTCCCTCCAGCGTTGCACGAATTCGACCACGTCCTCGCCAAGGATGGAGAAGTCAAAATTTGGATGCTCGCAGAAAATGTTGAAAATGATAGTCGACGAGGCGATATCACTAGCTTTATCTTCGAGTTCTTTGACTTCAGTCGCCTTGAACTCCTCGATAGCTTTGTGAACCGCCTCGGTGGTCGCTTCCCTCATATGATCCGGATGCTCAGAAATGACCTTCTCGAGCTCTTTGACTTTCTCCTTGAGATTCTTCTTGGCGAGTCTCTCCTTGGCTAGGTCCTCGAGCATCTGCTGCTTCTCCAAGTTGAAGGCCGTTCTCTCCTCCTCCCGAGCTTTTTCTGAGTTCTCGAACGCTTGTGTTATCTCTTCAACTTTCTCAGCCTTCTCCAAGCATTCGAGAATCGAGTCGTGCATCAGGACAGCAGCAGCCGCAGTCTGAAAAAAAAAATCTCTAATTATTAACACCAAGAGAATACACTCGAAGGAGAAGATAGAAAAGCTTACATTAGCCAGCATCCTCATCGCAGATCCAAAAGCGACCTTGGCAGAACATCGCTTCATCCGCTCCCAACCTTCCTCAGATGTGAAGCGATCAATAAAGGCTGCGCTCATACCAGCCTTCTCTGGTAATTGGTTGAGGAGTGTGAAGAGCTCTTCACCCTTATCTTCCAAGGTCGGTTCCGAAGAAGTGGCAGCCTCGGTGGGGGGTTCAGGATGACTCGCTGCCTGAGTTTATGGCAGAGGCGAGCTTGCTGGGAAGTCCTCGAAGGCAATTTTTCTCTTCTTCAAGCTGTCGACCTTCTTCTTCCCTTTTGATGGCGGGGTACTCTCGGGTGTTTTGGTTTTTGCCATGGACCCGAGAGTTGAAGGTGGTGCTCGCAAGCCGCTACCAATGACCATCTCTGTACAGATATGTTAGTGAGCGAGGAAATATAGTATAAGGGTAATTAGAATGAACGTGTAATTACCTTCTTCTTGTGGAGCTGGTTGAGGAGCTGGTGGTGACACTGTCTTTGGAGATGAAGGTTCTGAGCGTGGAAGTGTGGCTGGTGCTTTTCGTTTTCTAATTCTTGAAGACGAGGCACCTAAATCCGTCCTTTTTCTTGGCTTCTTCTTCGAGCTCGATGGCTTAGACGAGAGAACTGGGGGGTCTGGGAATGCGGCACCCTTTGGAAGCAGACCGCAAGCGACCAGGTTATTCGAAGTACCTAGTACCTTCCAATTAAATTCGTCAATTGGAAGGTCGTTGATTTTATATACCCTTGCGAGCTGTTCCCTGGAGAGTCCGGGTCGATCCCTGTTATCTGCGATGACATTCGAATACGATCAGTATAAGAGTAAACATAGAAACAAGGCGATAAATTGGAAGACTACCTACCAGGATTCTGAAAGAAGCCGTTAGCTGCATAGTCAAAATGGAAAAATAGATTTTTCCATTTTTCCATGTTGTTGCGAATCCCGTAGATCGTTTTTATTGCCTGGTTCGACCATTTGCTCGCATAGAAGAAGCCAAGATCTGACGGATTTGATTTCACTTGGTAGAACCAAGCGAATTCTTCAGGTGAAGGGATTTCTAAATCTAATTTATGGTACAGTATATACAAACCGACCATATATCTATAGGTATTAGGGGTCAATTGAAAAATGACGACCCCATAGTAATCAATAATCGATTTTATATACAGATGGAGTGGGAGATACACGCCACAATTGAGGACTGCCTCAGAAAAAGAAGCGAGTCCATGTAGGAAAGTGTGTGGTCGGTTAAATTCCATAGGTAGACGAAGGGGTATGGCGATTTTATAGCTGCTCACAATTTTACTGAGTTTGTTCGATGTGCAGTTCGTCCTTACATTGGTACATGATCAATTCCCTTCTACGTATTGGTAGCCAGATGAAAATGAAGGGGCATCCCTGATATGTCTGGGCCACTGATCCTGGAGGAGATCGCCTATTCGAGGACTACTCTGTCTGGCCCCTGTTATTTCTATCTCGGGTTCTAGCTCAAGATAGTCTTCAAGGTTAATGGAGCTAAAACTCGGGTCAAATTCTCCAGAAAACGCATTCCCTTCCTCAAATTCCTCACTACTAGACATCCGAAAAGAAATATACAGATGGGTTTAGTCCTATACGAGCATCTAGAATTCTCACTATGACAAGCACTTTGGGTATTCATTCTAGGATTGTACTAACAAGCAAGCTCTTTCCTAAGAGGTCTACGGATTCGTAAAAATTGTTCGAGTAGTTCGTCAGAAAATAAATGTTCGAGCAGTTCGTTGGGAAATAAAATAGGGTATCAGACCCTAGAAATTCTTTTCACAAGTTCGTTTCTGGTTATTATCTAGTAAGTCTACCCTACGGACTGAAAGAGGGGGATAAAAAATAATTCTCATATCACTTCAATGTGGGATGAGTATCTATTCCTAAAAATTGAAATTATTTTTTCAAGAACAGAAGAAATAAGGGAAGAAATGAACTAACCTTTATTCAAAAGCGGAGGACTTGAGATGGTTTGAACTTCGTCAGAGAAGAAACTACGATTGAGCGAGCTGAAGGACGAAACGGCGCTTTAGGGTTCTCTGAAGCTTCGATATTTTCTGAGAAGATGGAAACAGTGAAATAAAGCAGAAACAGATTGGTTTCCGATATTTATACTCCAAGCACCGTTAAATCATAGCCGTAGATCAAAGAATTTGATTTTTAGATCTGAAGGCCGAAGTTTATGTGGGATTTGATTCTTTCCGAAAAATCAGAATTGTTTAAAATTTGAAAAGATTTGATTTAAAAACAATGGTTGGTATCATTAGACTTCCTTGAATTCTGCTCTTTCTCAGAAAATGCTACACGTGTTTCTGTCCGTCAGAAAAAGATACGCGTGATCTTAAGAGATTGGATTTGAAATCTGGCGACCCTTCGACTCTTCAAAGATCTCAAGTTTAGGTCATGATATCGCATTTTTAAGATCGCACGTTAAAAGGAAGCTCCATTTTATCCTAAAGAACTAATAGAGCTGGGGGGCAATTGTTGTGCGGTCTAAATCCTATGTTAGGTCGCATAAGTAAGGGTTAAGTTCGACCTCCTCCGTGTTAGTTATGTGCGACCTCTTCCGCTTAGGTTATATGCGACCTCCTCTGTGTAGTCGTATTACCTCTTTTGTATAAGTTATATGCGACCTTCTCTGTATAGGTTGTGGGCGACCTCTTCCGAAAGAAAAGGGAAACAAGTCTATACTTCGTCAAACAGGAAACCTGCAAGGAAAGGGAAACAGAAGTCCTCTATTTATGATCAACCAGTTACCTGTTTTGAGTGGTTATCCAATTATGTTGTTACTTGAATTGTATTACCCGATTGTATAGTTATCCGTTTTCACAATTAGGAACATTGTGTTACCCTCACCTATATAAAGGAGACTCAATGTTCCAGAGAAAGGGATTCAACTTTTCCAATTTTCTAATTTTCAGACTTCGAAATTCCGACTCCCAATTTGAGATAGATTTCCAGACGAGATATTGTAACTTTGAGTGCTTGTAATTCTCTATAAAATAGTGAAAAATAGTGGACGTAAGCTCATCTTTTTTAGGGCTGAACCACTATAAAATCCTCTCTTTTTATTTGCTTTGATTAATAACCCAACACACACAAGCCACATCTCTTAATTTTTTCTAAATTTATTGTTGATAAAACCTCCATCAACAGTTACATATATATTATGTTTAAATGATAGTACAATTTCAAAGATGGGAGAATTAAAATGATTAGGATTAATTTAAAGGTGGAGGGAGCAGCAAATGAAGATGGTAGAACACCCAGCATTTGGGATACCTTCGCCCACGCCGGTCATTTTTCTTGTTCTTCCTCTCTCTCTTATTTTCTCCTTATAAGCTTCTTGTTTTATTATTTTTTATTTCCTCTGCATTTGTCATGATTGTACTGATCTAAAAATTTGTTTAATAGGAGCATTCATACTACACGCATATTCAATTTTTTCTCCTTTCTTTTTTATTATTTTTTATTTTTTTCCTTTCAAAGGTCTAATATTTAGACTTAAATTTCAGGGTATGCACATGGGGACAATGGAGACGTTGCATGCGATCAGTACCACAAGTACAAGGTGTTTCTTTTACATATAAGACCATGTTAGACATGATTTTTAAAATTTTTAAAAATTTTTTGGACATGTTTGTATAAATTATCAGAATAAGAATATATATACATATATTTTAGTTAGAAGACATTTTTAATGAAATAGGGACCAATTAGTATTTTTTCGTGTTAGAAAGAAGTAAAAGTTATAATGCTTTTAGATTAGCGTTAAGAAAAAAAAAGTAACAAGGAGTCAATTATTAACTTTAGATGTTATATACTAAGATCGTTTTTTCATGGGTATGATTCTCAGCAAGATGTACAACTCATGGCGGACTTGGGCCTTGATGCCTACAGATTTTCTATATCGTGGTCAAGACTCGTTCCAAGTATGTTAACCAAAGTTGCAGCCCCTTATTTATGATTGGATTATGTTAGACATTCCAACTATCTTACCAAAGTTTATATATTATATATATTTTTTCATTTTTGCCCCTTTATTATACGTCTCATTTTGTTGCTTATAATAAAAAAAAGTGCCACATATGCCGCATAATCTTGTTTTAAAAATGCCCCCTTTAGTTGGCTTTTTTTATAGATAGAAAGTTTTACTCTAATGCTTTAAATCATTATTAGGGTTAAAGTTATACCAAACACGTATTCGAAGGGCGAACATGACCAAAAAAAAAAAAAACTCTAATATCAATTTACTTATAAAGACAAAATAAAAATAATTGTTCTCAAATAAAAATGAAAACAAGCTATAAATATGCATTTAATTATTTGGCTAACACAAATTATCGGAGCATACTAGACTCTAGAGGGAAATAAATTAAAAATATATACAAAATAGGCAAGGACAACAATAAAATACCAAACAAACTATTCATTTTCTTCTTACTGACCAAAGTAACAAGAAAAAGAAAGAAAATTTAACTAAGTGAAGTCATAGCCTTTATACTATTTTATTTTTTAGCATCCAAACTGACTAATTGAATTTGACCATGGTAAAATAAATAGAAATAAAAATTTAACAAAGTAAGTTAACTTTTTTTTTTTAATTTCGTAAGAAATGAAATTCAGGAATTTTTTTTTTAATTTTTACTCTTCGAATAACTAGCTATATCACTTTACTCTCTAAAAGGGTAAAAGTGTCAAAATAAAAATTTATGTCCATAAAAAACTCGTTGAAGGGGGGAATTTTAGAACAATTTGAAAGTTTAGGGGACATTTTTAAATCAGGTTAAGAGTAAATGAGGCATTTATGTAACCTTTAAATTATAAGGAAAAGTAAGACAAATGGTATACAATATACATCAAGGAAAAAAAATAAAAAAATAATCAAATATATTTACGAAAGAAACTTTTTTAAGTTATTCTAGACCACCACTCTTGATCATCCAAAAAATACTATTCTGCAATTTTTGCTTTTTTTAAAAAAAGAGGTATTTTGCTTAAAATCACTTTCAAAAAGTCTGGTTTCCCAATCGGTTATATTATACCAATAAGCCATTTAAAATCAAGTCTATTTTGGTACCTTAGTTTGCCATGTCTAAAAGTTGTGGTATTTGTTTTTGTTTTAGTTTATTTTTTTTTTCGTAGTTAATTTTTGATGTTTTTTATTTTCAGATGGAAGAGGACCTGTGAATCTAAAGGGTTTAGAATACTACAATAATCTCATTGATGAACTACTTAGACATGATTAAAGCAAAATTAATTTTTGCATAATCATATGGATAAGCTGCTACATTAATTTGCTTTCTCAATTGAAATTAGTAATCAATTCTATTGACATTATTGTTGTTGCCATGTCTCATTACCAAATAGGAATACAACCTCATGTTACTTTGGTCAACTATGATCATCCACAGGCACTTGAAGATGAGTATGGCGGATGGGTTAGTCGAAAGATGGTGTACGGATCTAAAAGTCTAAATTCTTTTTTTCTTTGACTAAACTTATGATTAATAAATATGACCATATAATTGATCTTAAATTTTCAACTACATACACCTATTGTTGCAGGAAGGACTTCATTCAATATGCTGATGTGTGCTTCAGAGAGTTTGGAGACAGGGTTCAATACTGGACTACAGTGAATGAGCCCAATATTTTTGGGGATGGCAGTTACGACACAGGAATCGCGCCCCCTCGACGATGTTCTCCACCCTTCGGTGTCACAAACTGCAGTAGAGGCAACTCCTCAACCGAGCCTTATATGGTAGTTCATCATATTTTATTGGCTCATGCATCAGTTGTAAGATTGTATAGGAAAAACTATCAGGTAAAACTTTATACTCTTCACTTAAATTATAGTATATATTGTAAATATATATATGGCTCAATTAGTATTGTTTGTTTGTCAATATGCTTGTGCTTAAGATTTTGTTATAACTTCACTCCACAATGGTGCAATTCCTTAATGTCAGCTTTGGCAATTCTTCTAAGGATTTTGGTTTTGAACCAAGTACTCGTTATGATGCAGGCCAGGCAACATGGGTTTATAGGCCTCACCGTCTATGCTTATTTTAGTGTTCCATTCACGGAAGCAAAAGAAGACATTATTGCGACTCAAAGAGCCAACGATTTTCTTTTTGGCTGGTAAAGTAGTACTTTAATTCGGTAGTTGTAAATTTCTTTTCTAACTTTGTTTATTGTTGTTATTGTGGTTTCAACTTTTCATCTAAAAGAGCGGCTTTCGACAAATTAGCTCATGATATCTGCATTTCTTTGCAGGGTTCTTGATCCCTTGGTGTTTGGGGACTACCCCAAGATTATGAAGGAAAATGCTGGCTCAAGAATTCCGAACTTTACAAAACTCGAGTCCACAATGGTTAAGGGTGCCTTTGATTTCATAGGAGTAATACATTACACTACCTGCAAGATTAAGGACAATCCTACTAGCCTAATGGCGGAGCTAAGAGACTTCGATTCAGATAAAGCAGTGACAATTATAAGTATGTTATTAACAACTGAAACTCAGTAACCGCAATCCACTGTTACTTTGTCCTTAATAGTTAGTACCAAAGGTCACCCTAATTTGCGCTTTTCATTTTAAAAGTTCCACAAGTAGTTGAAGTGTTGAACTTTGATGTGGTGTTAAACTATTATATAAATGTCTTATACTTCCCCAAGTCCTTCATTTCATTTGCTTGCAAAGACAGAAAACAAGACTTTATCCTAACTAGCCCACTTTTGGTTGTGGCTGCAGGGGATTATGATGTAACAGACTATGGGGTATGAGTTAGTATTTACTCCTATATTAGTCCTCCATTTGTCTATATATAGCACTAACCGAATTAGTCTGATTGTATTAACTCAGATTCCTATTCAGCCTTGGGGTCTGGAAGGAGTTTTAGACTATTTGAAGCAAGTATATGGAAACCCTCCCGTCTTTATTTATGAGAATGGTCTCTCCCTCTATTCTTCAATTAGTTTTTGCTTTAGTTTGGTATCCATTCTTTTTCTTTTCTCATTAATATTTCCTTTTATAAAAAAAAAACGATTGTCTGGTAACCTGGCGGCATACATGTTAATCAGGTCAGCAAATGCTTCGAACTTCATCGTTAGAAGACACTTCTAGACTGGAATATGTACAAGCATACATAGGAGGTGTCCTGAATGCCATGAGGTATGCAATTTTAATGACTAATCATGTTTGTGCATATAAACATGCATCATAACTGAAAATGATCATTACCTGTTTTTTGATAAATCATTGATTCATATGTCTTTGACATTTTTGGGTCTATTGCAAAATTAACACTTTTTGATAATGTGTTTTGAAATAGACCTTTTTTTATAACTCAACCACACTAGACACCTTGCTAGACCATTAAAAGGTCTATTTTGATTGATAAGGATTAAAAATAAGTCTATTTTCTAAAGCCTACTTTTTTAAAAGGTCTATTTAACGTAGTTTTCCAACATTTTTTTTGAACCTTTAGTAATTTTGTTTCGGCACACATACATTTGTAGCTTTATAGTATTGTGTTTAAGCTAATTGTATATATTGCTTGTTCATTTCTTGTTGTTATGTAACTGTCCTTCAAATTTTTTTTCCAAAGGAATGGATCAAACACAAGAGGGTACTTCGTGTGGTCTTTCTTGGACGTATTCGAGTTGTTTGAAGGTTTCAAATACACAGCTGGTTTAGTCCGTGTAGATGTGGACGACCCAGAATTGAAAAGATATCCCAAGCTCTCAGCTCACTGGTTCTCTCAGTTTCTAAAGAGTAAAACTATGGTTGATCGGGTACAAGTTATTAAATCTGAAGAAAATTTGTTAAATCTTCCATCTTAGTGGCTTTGAGTATTAAGTAATTTTGTATGTTGTTTCACAGATAAGTAAGGTATACCCATCATGATCATGGTCTGTAGAATACTTGTGGACGGCTGCATTTGGTTAATATTATTTCATACTATATTGCTATGATCTTTGTGGCCATGGAATTTCAACTGATAATCTTAAAGCTTGGTTATAGCATATGTGCTTTGAAAATTCATATTATATTTTACAAAAACAAAGTACTGAAAATCTGGACTTATTTATTTATATTTTTAGCTGTGAAAAAAGTGAAGCTAGGATTGCGCATTTGAATAAATTGGTTACCATCTATGCCGACAACTGTGACCACCTATGACTTTAGTTTGTCTCCTTCACTTTACATAACAAAAATAACGCAAGTTTATTTTAGACATCTAACGGGAAATTAAAGGATGAGGACCTAAATACCAAAGAAGCCAAATGGTGAAGATTTTTGCAGCAAATTACCTGAAAAAGAAGCCCTAAAATAAAAAAATTTCGTCATTCTTTTTTACTTAGAGGGCAACTAACTGATACTGCTGGTGCCAAATTTTAGTATTCGAACAAAAAAGGAAAAAAAAAAAAAAAAGTGTTTCTAATGACATGCAAAATTCAGGGGAAAAAAAAAATTAGCATGTATTTTATGCCAAATATATATAGCACTAAGAATATTTTATCATATGCTATTCTTAGTGCTCGATTTTTGAGGGGTGTTTGAAATCATTTGACTGGGAATCGATGTTAACTTCTTTACTTATTATTCTGCTATGGATTTTGCTACACTCCATAGTGCTTTGTTGGAATTACTTACGAGTTAAGAAAATTTGTCCATAAAGTCTGGTTTTGGAGAGAAAAATCGTAAGAAAATTCTCCAAAAGTTACTGCTTATGTGACAAATGGTGGATTATTTAACTGTAAGTTGGAAAGAAAATGCGAAAAACAGGGTCTTCTATCTAGCTTCACCATCACCAAAAGCACTCGTAAAAGCTCACGAAGTTTCAATTGTTGGTGTTTGTTTTCCCTTTTTAATCTTTTTCATTAAATGATATTAAAATTATAGAGGAGAAGCAAGTGGTAGCATGTAATTCACATCTAGGACAAATATGATCCGTTTTCCTGATTTATTTATTTATTTTTTCAATTTGATTCACGTTTAGGACTTAGCATGTGATTTATTAGTCTTCCTACTTGAACTAAAAGAGATATAGGCGTAGAGCTTTGTGGTAGAGAAATACTGGCCTTCCTGCTTTTATTTAGCGGGTAATCTTTGACTATTTGGTACACGGAAGAAAGCAGGCCACTTTTTAATCTGAGGAAGGAATAGGATTAAAGGATATCAGAGAGTCCGCAAATCTGTTGAAATAATCTCTTGAGCTGGCCAAGAAAATAAAGCTTGCCACTCTTGGGTATTCACCAATATTTTCAGAAGCTTTGAGAACCATGGTTATCTAGATTGGAGCTGGGGAGGAACTGAACCGAATAGCTCTATCTCAAGCCCAAGCCAAGTAGGCAGTTTTGGATTAAACTTCACAATAATTAAGCATAAAACATACAATGGTTCATAATCCATATGAACACCCATCACTATTATATAGACCATAAACCATACATATAACAGGATTCACATGTAAATTATCAAACATATATATTGAAATTAGAAGGAAGGGATTTAGTAGAACTGCGTACCGGAATCCATGGTGCAATAAAATTTGGGTCATTGGACTTCTAAGAATACAGAACAAGAATTCTTTTTTTTTTTTGCCTTAGTTTCTCTATGGATAAGGAAGAAGAGAAGTTGTCATAACGATTTTAGAAAAACTGTACGACAATTTTCAACTCTTTTTTTAATGTTGTGTATCTTAGGGATCATATCCTTCATTAATTGTATCTAATTCATGATAGGTCCATCACTCGTAATGGACGACCCTGAGCTTCTACACATAATTAGTTTGCACCATAAATTAATAGGAATATAGATATATCATAAGCTCAATTAATTACTTTAATTAGTGTGGAAATTAGACCTAGTGCCCTTTTTTGGGTTGGGCACATCCAAATTACCCGTTTTATTTTGTCCGATAAATTGGTATCCATTTTTTAAATGTTTTACCAATTTTGCCCTTGGGTCAATTTCCTCAACCCAATTTGTTTCTCTCTAGAGTCTTTGGTCTCTCTTTTCTCTTATCTTCTGCAGTTCTCTTCAACCCAACGAAGACTCTCTCTTCCTTCTTTTATCACTTTCTTTTTCTCCTTCTTTTGGTCACATTCAATCTCTTTCTTCTCTTTGATGGTTTCATCTCTCGCTATAGCCCTCTCTGAATGATTCATCTTCTTCTTTTGGTCTTTTTTGGTTGGTTATTGAGGTATTATTTCATTTTTTGTTTGGTTTGAAGAATTTTTTTTTCTGCATTTCGGTTTGGTGTTTTTTTTTTAATTGCATTTTGGCCTTTCTTTTCTGCATTTTGAAGTTTTTGGTTAGTATTCTCTTGATTTTTGTAAAATTTTAGGTTTTTTCTTGTGTATATTCTTGATTTTTGATTTGTTTTTGTTTTTTTTTTTAGAAATATATGAGGTTTTTGTTTAGGATTTGGCACTTTTGTGAATTTATAAACAATTTGTTTACAATTAGAATTGCTCATTTTTCTTGATCAATAACATTTATTTGTAAGCAATTTGAATTAAATTCTTGTTTGTAATTTATCTCTATAAATTGTATAAGTTTCTTGTTATGGTTTTTATAATGGCATAGATTGAGTTGAATCCAAAGCAGCTGAAAGAAGCTCCCACTTTTCCAATCTCAAATACCCACTAAAACCTTTATCTCTCTTTATTGGAATTCCCTTTTTCTTAATCTTAAAGTGTAGTATTGTAGTTAATCTTTCATTATTATGTCGTATAATACTGATACAAATATATTGTCTTTGTCCCTAAGCTTCCTCCAGTGATGATCTTTATGGTTTCTGATTTCGTCTCTCTATGTTTTTAAATTTCTAGACATGAGTTTCATTCTTTTTATTTTTCGAGTCATGGTTGATATGAATAATATTAGGCTGTAACTTTTTCCCAAATTTTTATTCTTGTGTTAAATTTTTTATGTGCCGAAAGACAAACGAGTGATCTTTTAGAAATCAACATAGACAACGAACCACTTTGTTGATTAAATTGGCAAGGTTTTTCCAAAATTACTTAAAAATACTGAATTGTAAAAAAGTGTTATACGATTTCATTAAAAGAGTCGAAACATAAATAGATCGTTTATTATTTTACCAAAAGTGAATTGTAAATAGATTGTTTACAGCTTTAATAAAAATTTTAGAATATGAATTGAGTCTCTAGCGAAAAAATTAGTCCCAATACCCCTTTTGGAGAAACTGTAAATTATTTGAGCACTTTTTGTCCCTAGTTGTTTTTTTAAGCTTATTATTTGATTTATTTCTTAACCAATTAATGAGATAGTGTGGATTTTATTTTATAATGCTATAGGATGGTTAAAAGTGTTCTTTCATCTAAGAGTAAAGGGCCAAAAATAAATGTTGTGGGTACTAAGGGAAAGGGGAAGCATAATAAAAATAAGAAAACAGTGGAGACATCAATTGAAAGAAAGGTAAGCTAGTTTTCTACAAATTAAAGCAATTGTTAATATTTTGATTTGTTTATATAAATCTGAACAACTTGCTTTCTCAATTAGTATGATCATGTTCTTTAGAATGAGTATTGCTAATGTAAACTTTTTTATTAGAAATACTACTAAAAATTTGAATGCTTTCTAAAATAATTGTAAACCTTTTTGTAGGATGTTGAATTTGTTATGCCAAAGGAAAATTGGCATAATGGGAGGGTCACAATTAAAACTAACATGAATTGTTTATTAAGAATTTCTAATAGAGAAACAATAAAAAATGCTTATGACTTGTTGTTTAAGGCATTTGTTAGATATTGATTGTTCTTTTAAACTTGTAGGTCAAGTTGTCCATGCTATTCTTTTGCATGAGATAAATAGTACAAATATTAGTGAGATGGTTTTCGATTTTAATGGGACATATTATAAATTTTTTATTATTCAATTCGAGTCTATTATGGGTCTTAGATATTATTCTTTTCCTTTGGATCGTGATGTTACAAGTTCTAAGAATAGACTTAAAGAAACTTACTTTCCAAAAAAACTAATGTAAGAAGAAGGGATTTGAAAGATTTTCTTATTACATATACGCAACTAAATTGTTATCGTTTTTTACTATCATTCCTTTACTTGTTTCCATCTTTGCATCAAATGAAACTTTGAGCAAAATAGCACATGGATCCAAACTAAGATCTTTGTATATCTTTTCCTTCAAGTCCTCAAATTCAATATCTTCTTGTACCAAAAAAATTTTTAACTTCATGATCCAAGTATTTATTCTTTGCAGTCTATATTCCATTATAAGCAATAAAAATTGTAATTTTGTCCATACCTATAATTGATAAAATCCAAAGAAGTTTACTAACTATTTAAACAACTTTCCTAAAAATAAATTGATTTGATATTCCAAAATAAAAACAACTAATACATAAATGTAAACAATTAGTTTAATTATATGGATATGCTTTAGCTATAAATAACTTCTAATTTTTTCTAATAACTGCAAGTAATAAGTTTTAACCTCTATTAGTGAGACAAAAATATAAACAACTTTTTTCAAAAGTAATAATAAACAATCTGTTCATGTCTAAGTTTAAAAAGAACCTAAACTGTAAATATGATTTAATTTATAAATCTGTTTTGGCTATAATTAACTTTATTTTTTCCAAATAACTATAAATAAGAAATTTCAACCTCTTTTAGAGAAACAAAAATGTAAACAATTGGTTTCGGAAGTAATAGTAAACAACTTATTTACTTCTAAGCTTAAAAAGAACCTAAACTGTAAACGACGGGTATAATTTATAGATATACTTTGGCTATAATTAACTTCTTTTTTATTTCCTGATAACTATAAACAAGAAGTTTCAACCTTTATTAGAGAGACAAAAATGTAAATAATTGGTTTCAGAAGTAATAGTAAACAACTTATTCACATCTAAACTTAAAAAGAACCTAAACTATAAACGACTAGTTTATATTTTTATTTAAGTTTATGTACATATTAATTCTATTATTCATTCATACAGGAAATAAAACCTAATTAATAGTAAAGCAGTTCATTGTTTACATCCATAATTATAATCATAAACTATTAAAAAAACGTAAAAATTTATAAAAAGTAATTCTTTATTATCGAGTCACTCACAATTTCTCCCTTTAAAGATGTAATGAAGATGATGAAAAGCTTGCATTAATCTCCCGTGGCTGATTTTGTGCCTAAATATTTAACAATAATTACGATTATGAGCTTTATCTGCAAAAATATCTCTGGTAGGGTGTTTTTTTTTTCCTAATGAATCGACCACAAAATTCACTCTAAGCCGATTTATTCAACGAAGATGATGATTAGAGAGAGAGAGAGTATGTGAGTCTTTAAAGAAAGAAGAGAGAGATTTCGGCTATTTTTAGAGAGAGAAGAGAGATTTCAACTATTTTTAGAGAGAGAGAAAAAGAGTTCAGCTATTTTTAGAGAGAAAGAAGGGAAAGAGACCATGAAAGTGTCTTCACGATTAATTTTAAGGGTAATTTAGGTAGTTTACAAATAAAAAAGAATATGAGTGGAAGGTTATATAAAAAAACGGGTAATCATCTTTAATAAAGGGTAACGGCCAAATTTCCCCTTAATAAGTTCACTCAACTTTTGGGCTCATACATAAATAGCAGGCTCACCTACAAGATTTATCAAATATGTAAGCCCATATTAGTAAAAAATGCTAACAGGCAGATCATTTGCCTATTATAAAGACTGCATCTCTCCTTTTGTTTGGATACTTTGATATTTTGTTTTCATGTAATATTAGCGAAATCTTATTCTTACCGTGTCACATAACAAATGGAATGATTGTCTGAGGAAGACTGAAGGATGTCTATCACCACTTCTTTTTTCTCAGAAAAAAAAAAAAAAGGAACTCTATATTGACCATGATTTAATTTGAAGAGGCAATTATCCTCTGTCAACCTTTAAGTTAGTTACATAAATTTTAATTCTAGAAATTGGTTTTTTATTTTTATTTTTTTAAGTGGCCGTTACTTGTAGTTAGAGACATCCTCAAAGTGGTATTCCCCCTAAAAAGAACCCTAGAAAACTTGGCCCAAAGTTTTAGAGGGCTAGGCCCATTTCTCTTTAAACTATTTGATGGGTTAGGCCTCCGAGAATCTCTAATCCCTCTCAAGCTATACTTCTCAGTTTTTACTGTGGTCAGAAGAACTGCTTGACAATGTCAAGTTGAAGGCGACATTTCTGAGTTCTGAATCCAACACAAAGCTTTTCTTAAGCAAGACCTCCCACAAGTACGCCTCTATTGGCCTTTCACCTTATCAATTTTATCTTGTTCTTTCATTTTATTTTCTTGTTGCTGAATTTTTGAGATCTTAAGTTTCCTATATTTGGATTTTGGACGTTGTGAATTTTGCAGATAAATTTGTCTTAATGTATCTATGTTAATATTTTTTTTTTCCTTAAATACTCTTTTGACAGTTATTTGTTGTTTTTGGCCAAGTAAATACTGTCTAGTTGTTATCACGCATTGTTTGAGCTAATTAGTTGGGTGCTCCCTACATGTTTGATTTAAGTCCGCCAAGAACATATGGGTTTTAAAGAAGTTTCAAAAACTTTACCCATATTTTTTTTTTAAATTATCTAAAAGTTATAGGAAGGGAGTAGGATTAGGAATAGCTTTGACTTTATTCATTCACGCCTTTGTTGTGTTGTGTTGTGTTGTTATGTACGTACGAGTTACGCAGCTAGGCAGCATAGCTCGACAATAGAACAGTATTCAAGCTGATATATTTTCTCGTTGAAGTAAGAAGTTAATTCTTTAAAATCTATAAAGCTAGAAGTATTTTCGCCTTTTATCTGTATACTATTGATCAGTTGTATGTTCAAGTTTTCCTCAAGGCTTTAGATAATTAGGAAGTAAGACTGTATTTTTTTTCGCCTCCTTATTGGTATTGTATTATGGGTTTTATTATGAAAAGGAGATGGTTATTCCACCACCAGCTAGGCCACCTAGTGTGACAAAGTTTCTCAAGCCTTATGTCCTGAAGATGCACTTCACAAACAAGTTCGTCAGTGCCCAGGTTATCCACACACCGACTGCGACGGTAGCCTCTTCAGCAAGTTCTCAGGAAAAGGCATTGAGAGGAAGCATGGAATCTACTCGTGATGTGGCTGCTGCAGCGAAGATTGGCAAATTGTTGGCTGAGCGACTGCTGCTCAAGAATATCCCTGCTGTTGCTGTCCACTTGAAGAGAGAACAAAAGTATCATGGTAAGGTTAAAGCTGTGGTTGATTCTGTGAAGGATGCAGGGGTGAAGCTGCTCTAAAATTGAAAAAGGAAATAAAAATAAATGGAAAAACAATAGTAGAAAAATAACTGTTGAGTTACTAAAACAAACTGTAGTTTCTTCTTAGTAGTATTGCCATTTTTTTCACTTGGGAAACCACTTTGGGAAATGATTGTGAGGAGTGTGATGGGATTGTCTGTGCTATTGTGACTCTGTTTGGTGAACAATTTTGGAGATGGACAGTCAATGCAGGTAACATTCTCTTGGACCATACCAATACAATGTTGATCGTCACTAAGTGAATCATTTTATAATTTGCTTAAATAAAATGAAATTGGCTAACCGGAAAAATAAACTCCATTTATGAAATGAGTTCGTTCATTTCTCAACTGGCAAGTGATAATCTACTTTGTCTTTTACTTTTCAATTGCAGATCCAAGTAGATTATGGAGTAAGGATTTTAAATCCTTTTTCTTTACCAGTTTCATTTTAAATTTGAGATTATTTAAATTTCCCAAAACACAACCAACTAGTTGATTAACACAAATACAATTTCTTATATAAACATGACCAAATTTTAGGTTTATTTTAAGTAAATATTCATTTTTCAAATGTTATAACAAAATGACCAGTATATCAGTATTATGTACTCGGTATAAACTCATTATATAAACTAAAATTGGTATATAAGCATACGTATATTTATAGTTGCCAATTTAGTAGGTATTTTTTAACTAGGTATATTTTTTAGCCGTTAGATCAT
>JXTB01000185.1:318050-411885 GCA_002914805.1 Parasponia andersonii | reverse complement strand
ACTTTATTCTAACAAAAAGGAAATGAAGACTTTTAGTGCTTTTAAATTCCCTTAAATTTTGTGACGTACTGTTTAATTTTGATATGCTACAACGTTCATACCGCATATAAATTTACGACGTTCATATTGTAGATAAATTTGTGAAAAGGATAGGAGACATTGCTCCAAACCATAGATGAAATGGAAAAGGATACGAGATTTTGCTGTTAATGATGGAGGCCGCGGCCGTGCCAATGGCTCGAATTGTTGCGAGTTGGTTGGTGATTAGGGTAGGTCATTATGTTTGGCACATTGTTTTTATCGATGTTAGATGTTAATTATTGTAGCAGTGGGGTCTTGCAACGGTATGGCATTGTTTATGTAGTTAAGTGAACTGGGAACAACCTGAGATATCACTGCCTAGATTAACAAGGGTCATAGAACAATACTTTTAACATAGAGTATTTTAACTGAGTGAACGGGAAGGATTTCTTTACAAAATACACCTTTGTTATAGTGTATTTTAAGAAATATATTTTTCTTAATAATTTTTAAGTGAATACATTTTTTTAGGTTTTAAATTATTTTAAATACAAAAATATATATAGTACTTATCTTATTAAGACTCCACATTATAACTAAGCAGGAGAAGTCGAATTACTAGACAATTTTATCTAATATCTCTCGACATTCATATCTAGTACTCTTGAAACTATTTCTAATGCATAACATTCAAATAGGGATCTAAATCTAGATAAACTTGAAGGATCAAGTTATATCTAGGACTGCTTGATACTCATATCTAGTACTTAATATTTAAACTTTTTTTTTCTCGATCGAATTGTTAGACATTTTTGTCTAACACTCAATACCATGTCTAACACTTTCGATTTAACGATATATTGGTTCTTTTGAAGTCTTTTTTTTAAAAAGAGTGTAGTTACCTAAAAATTATTAAGAGTGACGCAGTTTCTAGAATAAACTATAAAAGAAGTGTATTTCACTTAATTTTCCTATTAGTAAACACCTTTTGCCAGTCAAAGTATATTTAAATACAGTGCTTTCAACATGATAGCATTCGAGCATAACTCAAAAAAAAAAAAAAAATTAAGTCTAACATTTTGACTCTCTAAAATGCTAAATATAGCTTTGATACCTTTCTTTACATTGGAAATATTGTCGTGCAAAAAATAATATTTTGTTTACCATCAAGGGCGATTTATAGAACTTTATACACAGGGTTATGACACACAATATGACTTTTGGTATGAGTGATAAGCTGAATCTTACTTGTGAAATTTGAGAAATTTATATCCAATACCCGGTTTTTACTCATTATATTTAAAAGTACTTGTTTTTATTTCGAAAATACCCAATTTTTAAGTAAAAATTTTATATGTAAAATATGTGCAGTATACATTTATAATATAAATTATAAATATTTACCTATAATTTATATTTATAACGTAATTTTATACCTATTGTGTATATTTGAAATGTATATTGATTTTAGGTAAAATTTTTATCCATAAAATGAATACTATACATAATACACGATTTATATAAAATAGGTGTGGTATATATTTCTCCAAAAATAAGTATTTATGAAAATATGCTTAAGAAAATGAGAATTTATGAGCTTTTCCTGTGAAATTGAGTCTAGTACCCATTTTTTTTGCCTTATATTTCATAAATACCCCTTCTTCATTTTAATAGTTTCATATATGTTTTTAGATATAAAACATACATATAATATGTACCTTTTTAGATATAATTTTTGTACATAAATATACATTTACGGGTATACGTACGTTTCATGAATAAGTATCTCCGGTATACATTTCTCCATAAAAATGGGTATCAACCTAAATAGGAAATTAAATATGGATAGTTGTATTTTCAACTAAAATGAGTTTACTAAGAGTGTTTTGAAAAATGTGCATTTCAATAGTATCAAAATGTTTTGTGATGGGTATGACCATAATATTTGTGACCATAAAATTATGGCTTTTTTAGGACCATGTAAGTGTATATATATATATATATATATATATATATATATATATATATTAAAAAGGCAGTAGACCTACTTCCCCGATCCCTTCAAAATGACCCTAAAGGCCCAAAACCTATTTTCCTGGAAAGTATGGAGAAAAGGGCATGGGTCAAACATAATTTGGGCCAAATTTTTTTTTTTTTGGGTGAATTTTTTGAAAATGACATTTTTATGATTGTCAAAAATATTGTAAATTATAGTCAATAGTTTCTTGGCTATGAAAAAAATTGATCAAGAAGCTATGTCAAAGTACACTTCTAAAAATGTTATTTTTAACAAAAATTCACAAAAAAAAAAAAAATCATTTTAGCTCAAGTTAGTTCCTCGCCATGTCCTTTTCTCGAAAAGTATGTTTCAGGCCTGATAAGCCCAAATAAAATGGTGAAATGGAATTGATTAGTAGTAATTTGGGTTAAATTGATTCTTTTAGAAGTGTTTTGAAAAATTGGCTTTTCTATTAGTGTCTCATTATTGAACGATGAGAGTCAAATAATTGGTACTATTGATAAATCTTTAAAAAATTCATAATCTGTAACCCGGTCACATAATACCTACAATACGGTGACACTGCTAGAAAAATTATTTTCAAAACACTCGAGAGTTATTTTAATTCAAATTACTACTATCTATTGACATTTCCAAATAAAATGGGCGCAACTTCAACTCCTCTGTCCTTTGCCCACCATGGCTGTAGACTACGTACATAAATCAAATATCAATTCAAAAAACAAAATGAAAAAAGGAGAAGAAAAAAAAAAAATCATCACGTAGGAGCTAGCTGCCTTTGTTAGTCACCCACCAGGCCACCAAAGTCCGGGGATGCCGGTCATGTTTGTATATTGCATTGAAATAATGCAAGAGATTACATTTTTCCTTAAAACAAATACAAACAAAATTTGCACTGAATAACTCGACATGATTTTTAAGATTTAACAGTATAACTTAAAATAGTTTGAAACTTTTATATCATTTTCAGATATACAAAATGTATTTCAAAATGTTGCCATTTTATTTACTAAACAAAATGCATGTTTATAGGACTACTCTTTTCATTTAAGGGCATCTAGTGGGAGATCCTGATTTCTATTTTCTTTTCCGTTGTTGTCTTCTAATATAAATCATGTCTGAGTTTGACAAACTTATCGTTTTGCAACAATGGATGAGATTGTCCCGAATTGGCACAATATATGTTAGAAAAATAGGTTAAGGAAATAATTTGGGCTTGGCTTGGGCTTGGAAGTCCAAGTGGATTATAAAAATTAAATTTGTTATAAAACTCATTTTCATGAACCATTTTGAAGCTAAAAATTGAGTAAGACCCACATCTTGTTGATGAAAGGTCTTGGTGAATTTTTGTTCTCTTCTGCGAGTACATCGATTTCATATATTCACACGCTAAAATGGTGTACAGATGAATGAAAAATTGTTGCTCAAAAATACACAATTGAAATGAAAAATAATATTAGAGTCCCACATTGGTGGGAAATGCTTGGTGCAAAAGGTTTAAAAAGAACCTTGTTTTGTTATAGTGGGAAGAATAACTATCATAGATGCTCTTTTAGGTGTGCGCAGGAGGGTGTAAATCTTTGGGCTTGGACTTGAATTTGCATGAGCTCGTGTGTGCGTCCACTTGTGGACACGAATGTCAGATCAAAAAATTGGATCATAGTAGTAAACCTAATCTTTTGTTACTGTCCAATTTTAAGCTTTATAACTTACATCTTGCTTCTTAAAACAGAATTGTTGTTTCATGAAAATTAAATTGCCTACCATTAGTGGCTGGCGGTTTTGGGTTCCTTTCATTTACGTTTTTTGCTTCATAAACAGATACCTGAATTTGTATGAACTCGTGTGTACTTGCACCTGTGGACACGAATGCCATATCGGAAAATTGAATCATAGTAAATCCAACCTTTTGTTACTATCCAATTTTTTTTTTTCCTTTCATTTACATTTTTTGCTTCATAAACAGACCAGTTACAAAGTTTTGTAACTTACTTCTTGCTTCTTAAAATAGATTGTTGTTTCATGCAAAAATAAATTGCCTACCATTAGTGGCTGGCAGTTTTGGGTTCTTTTCGTTTACGTTTTTTGCTCTATAAACAGACTAGTTATAAAACTTTGTAACTTACAACCAATTTTGGCTTTATGAGAAAAATGCAAGATGTAAGTTACAAGGGTGGTAAGTTACAACCAATTTTGGCTTTATGAGAATAATGCCTATTAAGAGCAAAGGTGGTAACCTCTATTTTTTGAACCTATAAAAGTAGTTCTCCTCCTCCTCATTTCTTCATCCAGAAACTGAGAGCCTTCTCTTCTCTCTAGTACTTTCTTCCTGCTGCCTAGAGTTCTTCAGTTTTTCTAGCTATAGTTCTTAGAGAATTTAGAAATTTTGTAGCTAGATCTTTTAGTGTGTTGGAGTTTATTACAATCCAGTTCATAGAGTAGAGATGTTAGTGCTTCACCTGCTGCTCTTTGTCGTTGTATCCTAGGAGACTGATGCTTACTAAAGTCCTCAAGTATTCTACTAGAGGGAGTGAATCAGTTTTAAGGACATTGTGACCTACATAGGCCTCAGCGGTAATCAGTGCTCAGAAGTGCTATTAAAATATCGTTGAAGTTTTGAGCAAATTTTTGGTAACTTTATATATTTGTCTTAAAGTTTATTATAAAGTTTGTTATATTCGTTTATAACCTTATAATTTGCTTGTTATTATTTCCTACAATTTCAAAACTAATTCTTGCTTTTTATAAAGTTTTTATTAGGTTGCATGTTAGAATTTATTTTATTTAATTCTTTATGCTAGGTTGCATGTTAGAATTTATTTAATTAAATTCTTTATGTCCTTATATGAGGTTTTGTTAGGTTGCATATTAGAATTTATTTTATTAAATTCTTTATGCTCTTATATAAAGGTTTTATATTAGGTTGCATGTTAGAATTTGTATTTATTAAATTCTTTATGCTTTTATTTGCAATATATATAATTTTAGTTATTTGAATATATATATATATATATATATATATATATATATATATATATATATATATTGTTCTCTTGCTTGATGTGGAATTCTTGTGGAGAAGAATTTATGTTCTGTCTAAGGAGACCGTGTTTGAAGTGGAAGCATCTGTGAACCCTCCACGTTTTTCTTGGGAATTTCTTTGAAATTTTGTCTAGGAGGCGGGATTTTAAGTGGGACGTATTTGTGAACCCTTCGGCCTTTCCTAGGAACTAATTTGTACTGAAATTAATAATTTTTGATTAATTAATTTCAGAAATAGTGAACAACAATGCTGATGTTGTCAATGCCGAGAATATGATTAGTTCTCAACAGCTTACTATGGTATCTGCAGTGCTAGTGCATGTCTCTGCTGTGGCTCGAGTGTCAAATCCTCTTGTGACTCCAATGGTACCAACAGCGCACCATGGAGAGAAGCCTGAGAAGTTCAATAGGTTGAATTTCAAAATGTGGCAACAAAAAATGCTATTTTATCTGACTACATTGAACCTTGCGATGTTTTTGACTGAAGAGGCTCCAAAAGTCAGAGAAGATGAGCAAGATTTCCAAGTTCTTGTTGCGGTAGATGCTTGGAAACAATCTAACTACTTATACTGAAACTATGTAATGAATGGTTTGACCGATTCATTATATAGTGCATGTTGTAATAAGAAAATGGCAAATGAACTGTGGGAGACACTAGACCATAAATATACAACTGAGGATGTTGGTTCCAAAAAATTTGTGGTGGGATGCTTCCTCGATTATAAAATGGTCGATTCAAAAACTGTAATCAGTCAAGTTCAGGAGTTTCAGTTGATTCTCCATGAGATTCAGGCAGAGGGGATGTCTCTTTGTGAACCCTTTCAAGGAGCTACTATTATTGAGAAGCTACCCCCTTTATAGAAGGATTTTTAAGAGCTACCTAAAACACAAGTGAAAAGACATGAGCCTTGAAGACCTTATTATAAGGCTCCGCATTGAAGAAGACAACAGATGTGCTGAAAAAGACTGGAGCCTCGACTAGTACGTCTGGGGCAAAGGCAAATATTGTGAAGCATGATCAAAGCTCCAAGGCTAAGAAGAAGAAAGGATCCAAGCAAGGACCTAAATGTGGAGTGGGCAAGAACCAAAAATTTCAAGGAAAATGCTTTAACTGTGACAAGATGGGTCATAGGACTTCAGATTGCCGACTTCCAAAGAAGAAGAAGAATGAAGCCAACGTGGTGGATGACATCACAAAAGATATAGAAGACATAATTCTGTCTACAGTCATTTCTGAAGACAATCTTGTTGGATCCAATCCAAGGGAATGGTGGATTGACGCTGGAGCTTCAAGACATGTTTGTTTTGACAAGGGCCTATTTACAACCTTTGAACCGATAGGGAATGGGAAAAAGCTCTTCATGGATAATTCAGCCACCTCTGA
This sequence comes from Parasponia andersonii, assembly GCA_002914805.1. Lineage (NCBI taxonomy): Eukaryota > Viridiplantae > Streptophyta > Magnoliopsida > Rosales > Cannabaceae > Trema > Trema andersonii. The sequence goes on along the minus strand of JXTB01000185.1, from coordinate 405,418 downwards.
AGTACAAAGTCTGGGCAAAGTGGTGCAAAAGATGACCTCTGAGAAAGAACTAATTTTGAACAACGTGATGTATGTATCGGATATCCGTAAGAATCTTGTGTCTGGTTCACTTCTGAATAAGCACGGATTCCGTATGGTGTTTGAGTCAGATAAATTTGTATTGATCAAAAATGGTCTTTTTGTGGGAAAGAGATATGAATGTATGGGTATGTTCAAACTAAATATAATGACTGTAAAGCCTAATATCAATAAAGCTAGTTCTTCTGCTTATTTGATTGAGTCTTCTACTTTATGGTATGGTAGACTAAGACATGCTAATTATGATACTATACGTATATTAATTAACTTAAATCATATTCCTGATTTCCAAATTGATACAAAACATAAGTGTTAAACTTGTGTTGAGGCAAAATTGACAAGGTCATCTTTTCAAACTATTGAAAGAAATACTGAACCCCTTGATTTAACTCACAGTGATATTTATGATTTAAAATTTATAAAAATAATGGGAGACAGTAAGTATTTTATTACTTTTATCAATGATAGCATAAAATATTATTATATGTATTTGCTAAAATCCAAGGACGATGCAATAGAGAAGTTTATTCTCTATAAGATTGAAGTCGAAATAATACATGAAGAGTATGAATCACCTTTTGGTGAATTCTGTGCACAACATGGAATAATACATGAAGTCACTCCGCCTTATTCGCCTCAGTCAAATGGTGATACTGAGAGGAAAAATTGTATCTTGAAAGAGATGATGAATGTGTTGCTGTTAAGTTATGGGTTGCCTCAGAACATGTGGATGGAAGCCGTTTTAATAGCTAATTACCTTTTAAATAAGGTACCCCGTAAGAAAGAAGAAAAGACACCTTATGAACTGTGGAAAGATAAAAGGCTTTTTACAAATACTTGCGAGTATGGGGATGTCTTGCTAATATATTAGTACCTACACCTAAAAAAGGTGAAAATAGGACCAAAGACAGTAGATTGCTTTTTCATTGGTTATGCACATAATAGTAGTACTTATCGGTTTCTTATATATGAGTTACAAATCCCAGACATATATAAGAATACAATAATGGAATCGAGAAATACATCGTCCTTTGAACATGAATTTCCGTATAAATCCAAGGAAGTATTTAGTACATCTAAACGAACTTATGAGGCTATCAATGAGGATAGTTAGGACTAAGAATAAGTCGTTGAAGATAAGCTTAGATGCAGTAAAAGAGTGAGAACTGAAGAATCTTTTGGTCTGGATTTTTTAGTTTACATATTGGAAAGTGAACCTCAAAGCTTCCAAGAAGCTGTGAGCTTTGTTGAGGGACCTTTGTGGAAAGAGGCCATTAAGAGTGAAATTGATTCCATCTTGCAAAACTATACATGGAAACTAGTGGATCTACCTCTAGGATATAAGCCACTTATTTCGAAATAGATTTTCAAAAGGAAAATGAAAGTAGATAGAACAATTGACAAATATAAGGCTAGATTGGTTATCAAAGGTTATAGGCAAAAAAAAGGCCTAGATTACTTTGATACTTATTCTTCTGTGATAAGAATAAATTCTACAAGGATGATACTTGCAATTGTCACTCTGCGGAATCTTGAAGTACACCAAATGGATGTAAAAACAGCCTTTCTTAATGGAGATCTAGATGAAGAAATCTATATGGAACAATCTGAAGGTTTTGTTACTTCTGGACAAGAAAAGAAAGTCTGTAAACTGATCAAGTCTCTGTATAGCTTGAAGCAAGCACCAAAGTAATGGTATGAAAAGTTTGACAGAGTAATGCTTGCTAATGGTTTTAAAATCAATGAGTGTGACAAATATGTCTAGTCAAAAATACTGAAAATGGCTACGTCATTTTGTGTCTTTATGTTGATAACATGCTCATTATTAGTAGTAATGACAAGATGGTTAAATCTACTAAGAATATGTTGAACTCCAAGTTTGACATGAAAGATATGGGTTTAGCAGATGTAATTCTGAGAATTAAAATTACAAGGACGTCTGATGGACTTATACTCAATCTGTCGCACTGTGTGGACAAAATTTTGGAGAAATTCAACAAAAATGATTCTGGAATGTCCAGAACACCGATAGACATGAGTCAACACCTTTATAAGAATAAAGGTGAGAGTGTTTCCCAAGTAGAATACTCAAGAGTGATTGGTAGTCCGATGTACTTGATGAGTTACACAAGACCAGATATAGCCTACACAGTCAGTAGACTGAGTATATATACGAGTAATCCAAATGCTCAGCATTGGAAAGGAATTGTGAAAATACTTAGATACTTACGATATACTCGTAACTATGGACTACACTATAACAGATATCTTGCAATTTTAGAAGAATACAATGATGCAAACTGGATATCTGATATAAAAGACTCAAAGTCTACTAGTAGGTATGTGTTCACACTAGCTGGAGCAGCTGTATCATGGAAATCTTCAAAACAATTGATTATAGCCCCATCCACGATGGAATTTGAGTTTATAGCTCTAGATAAATGTGGTGAAGAGGCTGAATGGCTACGCCATTTCTTAGAAGATTTTCCAGATTGGCCTAAGCCTATGCCACCAATATCTATACATTGCGACAGTCAATCGGCTATTGAAAGGGCACAGAGTAACATGTATAATGGTAAGTCTAGACATATACATCGTAGACATAATACCATTAGACAACAACTCTCAACGAGAGTTATTTCTATAGACTATGTGAAGTCTAAGGATAACATAGAGAATCCGCTAACTAAAGGGTTAAACAGAGAGTTAGTTGACAAATAATCGAGAGGAATGGGACTAAAGCCTATGAAGCAAAGTCAATTGAAACCCAACCTAGTTGACTGGAGATCCTAAGATCTAGGTTCAAAGGGACAACCTAATTATAAAGACTTTGTTAGATCATTATGGGGATTATTCTTCTATGAGGGTATTACCTTCATGTCCATTCCTATGATGAAAAACAGTGATGCTCGTAGGGAATAGGATAAGCAAAAGTTTTTAATGATTCTTATGCATCGAGAAATCGAATGGAGTAGTGCGGGTTACTCTTAACTAAGAAATCACCTATGTGAGAGAGAAGTGGGGCCATTTTAAAAGGGAATTATGAAGGCTTAATTCCGTAAAATCTCTTGCAGAACCATGCAGAGATGTTCAAGGCCAAAATGAACATAACCGTAAGAACTGAATTTGTTAAGAAAGATTCATGTATGAAGTATATTATTGTTTACATGAACGACAAAACAGTTCAAAGATATCGTGTCTACTGATCAGTCAGTAAAGTAAATATACTCTCACGAGGGAAGATTCAAAGAGTAATACCTACCTATCATATGGAGGTTTCATTCGATGAACACTATCACCTTATCTAGAGTCTGTAGTCTTTCCTTTTACAATTTCCAGTCATGAAGGGGATTGTTAGAAAAATGGGTTAAGGAAATAATTTGAGCTTAGCTTGGACTTGGAAGCCTAAGTGGATTATAAAGACTAAATTTGTATAAAATCTATTTTCATGAACCATTTTGAAGCTAAAAATTGAGTGGGACACATCTTATTGATGAAAGGTCTTGGTGAATTTTTGTTCTCTTCCGTGAGGACATCGATTTTGTATATTCACACGCTCAAAATGGTGTACAGATTAATAAGAAATTGTTACTCAAAAATGCACCATTAAAATGAAAAATGAAAGGAAAATATTAGAGTCCTACATTGGTAGGAAATGCTTGGTGCAAGTGGTTTATAAAGAACCTTATTTTGTGATGGTGGTAAGAATAACTAACACAGATGCTTTCTAAGGCGCGCGCAAGGGGGGTGCAAATCTTCAGGCTTGGACCTGAATTTGCATAGGCTTGTGTGTATCTGCACCTGCAGACACGAATTTCCGAATCGAAAAATTGGACCATAGTAAGCCCAACCTTTTGTTACTGTCTAATTTTTTTTTCCTTTCATTTACATTTTTTGCTTCATAAACAGACCAGTTACAAAGCTTTGTAACTTACATCTTACTTCTTAAAATAAATTATTGTTTCATGAAAAAATAAATTGCCTACCATTAGTGGCTGGCAGTTTTGGGATAGCATAACAACCAATTTTGGCTTTATGAGAATAGTGTCCATTAAGAGCAAGTGTGGTAATCTCTATTTTTTGAACCTATAAAAGGAGTTCTCCTTCTCCTCGTTTCTTTATCTAGAAACCGAGAATCTTTCTCTTCTTTCTAGCCTTCTCTCTAGTGCTTTCTTCCTGCTGCCTTGAGTTCTTCGGTTTTTCTAGCTATAGTTCTTAGAGAATTTAGAAATTTCGTAACTAGATCTTTTAGTGTGTTGGAGTTCATTACAATCCAGTTCGTAGAGTAGAGGTATTGGTACTTCACCTGCTACTTTTTGTCATTGTATCCTAGGAGACTGATATTTGCTAAAATCCTCAAGCATTCTAGTGGAGAGAGTGAATCAATTTTAAGGACCCTGTGACCTACACAGGGCTCGGCAGTAATCAATACTCAGAAGTGTTATTAAAATTTCGTTGAAGTTTGGAGCAAACTTTTGGTAACTTTATATATTTGTTTTAAAGTTTATTATAAAGTTTGTTATATTCATTTGTAACCTTATAATTTGCTTGTTATTATTTCCTACAATATATTAGTCCAAATTAACTAAAACACCAACTATTCAAGGGGAAATTAGAGTTTATCTACTTTAGCTAACGGACTTACAAAGTTCTAAAGCTTTGCTAACTTATCTTCTGGAAGAAAAATGATGTGAACCATGCCAACAACGTGACGAAACCCGTTACCAAATCTGGAAACGCAATTCCTACTGGACCATGAATCTTGACAGTTTTGATGTCCTCGTCATTAAAACTGACGTAAAGATGACCTCTTCTACTAGGTTCCTCAAAATGTTGCACATAATTTGTTGATACTCAACCAATTAACTATTAATTATGAAATTTACGTATGTAAATTAGAAACATTACAATTGATTATCACTATCCATAAAAATAATATAAGAAGAATGCGAACAAATATATCAACATCGTCTATTTGTGTGGGTTTTTTTTTTTAAATAAGTTTTTTCTATTGTAGCAAGTAGAGCAATGGGTGTCAGCGGTGAAACAAAAGTTTATATATATATATATACTGATCTTACTCATCAGTCGCTATAAAACAAATGAGTGAAGAAGCTTCCTGTGGTCTTCCCTAGTTCTTTATAGCTCTGAACACATTTACAGAATCAGCTGATTCCTTATCACTCCGCAGTTGCTGCCATTTTTAATTGCTCAAGAGTCTTGTCCCTTTACACACACACACACACACTCTCTCTCTCTCTCTCTCTCTCTCTCTCTCTCTCTATATATATATATATATATATATATTGTAAAATAACATAACAATGACAAACAAGTCAATCTCATCCCCACTATTGCCAAGCGTTTTGTCTTCATCTAAAAAATATGAATGAATATTGTTACATATTATAATAACCAAAGGAATCCACCTCACCCGTACCCAAACTTCACGAGGTAATTATAAGGTCCATCCTAATTCACGTAGTTGGCTAAGCCTAACTCATATCCAGCTGTCACGTGACACGTCTATTACTTGGTTATAATTGGGTGACTATATAGTACTACTATCGTACCAGTAGTTGCATTTTGGGATGGTTGGTGAAGCTAAGATCACATTATTAAACAGTTTGGGAATCTTAGTCAAATTGTTGAATTCACAAAGAAAATTCAAAAGCTAATTTATTTGCGTAATTTGTGTAATCATAATCCAATTAATATCCTAGTACTAGTAGTGAGCTAACTTGCTTCACGGGAGTGATATAATATAAAGTAAGTGCTCGATTCGATCATGGCTTCATTGTTACAGATTATGTTCAGTTAGGCATTAGTTATTAATTATTTGCTTGGATTAGAATCAAGATTCGTTTCGCACCTTCGAGGTAACCCCCCTAAGCTTTGACTCACGGTCACTGCCAGTTGTATTAATAGTGTGTGTGTGTGTGTGCACGTGTGACAGAAATAGGTCTTCACTCTTCTAAGTCAAACTACATGACAATTTGATTAAAATATCTGTAACCATTAAAAGAAATACTTAAGTAATAATGTATTTATGTAGCATGTATATATAAATTGCCCACACATATGCGAGGCATATAGAATCCCAGCAAACTAGCCATCACACGCATGTGCACCAAGTGTCTCACTCTTATCATATGAAGGTGGATAACATAACCCAAGATCGAAACATTGATTTCAGCGAGCACACTACTAGAGGTTTTTTGAGGTTTCTACAAACCGATTCCCTTCAGCAATCTCGAGATATATATACCGTGACCATGACCAGAAATTTAGAACATGGCGTATATATATATATACACGTATTTTCAAGAATCAGTGGCCATAACTCTTATTTAGGTCCCGATCGAAAACTTAATCCTAGTATGCACACACAATATAGTAAGCGAAACAGAACCATTTTTGATACAGTTGAGAACTAACCTTAATTTAATTTGGTTCGCTCATTAGGGTTCATGATCAAAGTATTAAAAGTCTAAAACAGGATATTAATTTGCAACCCTTAATTATTTTCAAACATATGTAGAATTATGATTTAGGATAATAAAATTTAAAAGGTGTAGTTGAAAGGGAAAGTACAGCATTTGAGTGTGAGCTTAATTATGAAACAAAAGTGTGGTTTTCAGTGAGAGGTTCTTCTTGGTTTCATCAACTGTCGCTCTAGTCGAGATCTTACTTTTATGGAATCTCCCTCGAGACGTACTGCCGACCGAATCTGCAAATCTCAACTTGCCACTATTGACAAATATATATATATATATATATATATATAGATCTTAATGAAATATTTTGAATTCTTAAATACGTGTCCTAAGTCGACATAAGCAAACAAAGACTGACAATTTAACCAATCAACATTGTTGTGGATTTTAGTTAATATAGTTCTATCACAAGATCAGATTCCTAACATATATGAAGGGGCAAAAAGAGCGAGCCCATATGGAATTAATTATGGTATTTATTCTTTTTTTTTAAAAAAAAAATTATTTATTTTAATTTTTTTTTGAGTTGGAAAATGATCATCATTTTGTCTACACTTGGTCAAGTTGCAAAAAGGATTCATACTAACTACAGTGACCGTACGAAGGGAGAGAGATGAGTCATCAGACTATCAGTGTGTGTGGTTGCGTACTTACAACTGTACCAGCTGATTTGCCCCCTAAATCTCACAGGTCGAAGTGAAGATAGTAGAGATGTGGTATAGATATCCATGCTATGTTTTGACCAGTACAAAGTACATGTAAATCGTGCCCATATCCTTGAAACAGTTTCCCTTTTTTCTCCTTCTTTTACTTTCTAGATTTTTATTATTATTCTTATTATTTTGAAATGCAACAAGAATATTAGCATAGAAAACACGTTTGTACCATGGCTAGCGTACATTGTCTAGCTAGCTATAGGCATATACATATGTGTCGGTGTCAATTAGAGTTCGTACGTACACCAACGTAAGGAGCATTTTGGAGTAAAACTATAATGACAAAAATTATATTAAGCATGCATTGATGTGGTATCTGACAAATATACATTCTCGATCGTTAATTAATGAAGTCAATAATTGGCATAATGACACGCTAAATTAAGAAAAACAGAGAAATTATAAAAGAGAACAACAGTATTGTTTAACAATATTTGAGCTTTCCAAGCGCGTGTAGTTACTTGAGTTTTTTGTGGGGAAAAAAAAAAAGAGTACTTACAGCAAGGACGGTCATCCCAAGAGTGCAAAAGCATCATACACACATGTCCACTTATAATTGGTTAACACAGTTGGTACATTTTGTCCTAAAAATTTTCCTAATATTAATGGAGAAATGTAATTTACCATCAGTGGTGATACAATTATCGATCACATGTTTGAGCCTGTTTCAAAATTGTCATGCCAGAGTTGAGTTAAATCACTTTTTGGTCATTTCTATGAAAGTACTATGATCTAATGTCAAGTTTATGGTGGTAAATTAGTATTAAGTGTTATGGTATACTTATTAATCTGATTAATTGGACTGTCATGATGATGATCGGTTTCGTGCATGAATATGTTATCATGAAAATATATACAAGGTCATAATTTAGTAGGCATTTTTTTTTTACTTGTAGATAATTTAGTCATTGAATTAATTTTTAATTATCATAATTTAAGTAATTAAAAAAATAATAAATATATATTATTTTAATATTTTTCTTTTTTTACTTTTTATTATGAAAAGATTCACGATGGAATTTAATTAAGTAAAACAATAGTTAGTTAAAAAAGAAATATTGGTGTCCAACATGTATAACTATCTAACGAAGAAAAGTCAAGAAACGCTCTAATGATCAAGGAGAGACCGAAGATTAGGAAAAGAAGCGGTAAATGTGTACTTGAAGGGACGGTATGACAGCTTCGTCGTGTCATTGTGTGTAGGAAGAAGACAAAAGGGATAGAACTGAGAGGCCAAATCGCAAATCAAGAGCCAACCAGACAAGATCTTATCATGAATCTATTTGATACTTATGCATAATATATATGTATATGTATATATATATATATATATATATATACACTATAGAGAGAGAAATCGATCTAGTTAGGCATCTAGCTAGAGCTAGAGAGAGAAGCTGCATAATATATATGTATATATATACACTATAGAGAGAGAAATCGATCTAGTTAGGCATCTAGCTAGAGCTAGAGAGAGAAGCTGCATAATATATATGTATATATATACACTATAGAGAGAGAAATCTATCTAGCTAGGCACCTAGCTAGAGAGAGAAGCTGCACACGTGTGCACGAAATAGAGACAGGGCGGAATGGGAGTATGGCGGAATGGGAGTATGTGATATGGGTCGTGAATTAACAAAATATTTATAGCTACTATATTATAGCACACATATACTGAACATATTGTTGGTAGTTTTATTTTCTTTAGACTTAAAGTATATAATTATATAGTTATGGGTATATATTTATATAGTTATGGGTAGTATAAAATCCTAAATTTTGTAAAGATAATTAAGTAATTTTAATTTAAAAGTATTTTAGTAATTCTATATTTTTAGATTAATTATATAAAAATCTAAAAGTATTTTAAATTAAATTATTGGTGTTGAACATAGACAAAATGAAGTTTAGATGCATTTGGGACAAAAGTGAAAAAAAGTTAAAACTCAAGGACTTCAAATATAAATAAGAAGGGACTAAAGTGAAAGAATCTTTTTAAAATTTGTGGCCAAAGTAAAATTTTGAAAGATTTTTATGTCATGTGTCCCACTATCAACAGTTTCTAAAAATTACCATTAAATCCCCCCACTCCCCTTTCTTTTTCGCAGAAGCCCTTTTGCCATTTTTGAAACACTCTCCCTGCACTATTATAGTAATTTAATAATATTAAAATTTGTGGTATTTTTTTTAATTATTTTATAATTGAGCTATTTTGCCCGAGAAAATTATACTATGTGAAAGAAGAGATCAAAACATGAAATCCCATGATTTTTAGGTGTTGAAACGGAGTTTGGAAGTGTGTTAAATATCGATATGAAAAAAGTGGCAATTTTCTAATTGTTTTTCAAAATATGGTATTTTTATAATTTCGGATTTTTGAGCCCATTTAATGCTCGGGACCTCGAAACTGAGTTCTGACTTCGAATTTGGACTCGGTGATGTCGAGACATGAATTTTGATATAAAATATCACTATTTTCTGAAGTGGCACGAAAATCAAAAAAAAGTTCGTGAATTACACCGTTTTATATACTACGGGTCGGTTCCGCACTAGAACCCATTTTTGAGTATTCTAAATTCAGTTATGACCTTCTTTTCTCAATTTGAGGCCCCGTTTAGAAATTCACTTTTTCAAGTGAATGTATTGGGATCCGAAAACGACCATCTCAGCAACCAGCTGATCAACTAATTATTTTTCTGGCGTCATTAGCTCAATATAATTACTCTTTCAAGGTAGGGGTTCAATTACTTGGTTTTATATATGATTTAATTTAAAATTTTTCATTATGACTATTTTGTGAAAAATCGTGAGTTGAACAATATTTTAATAAACTGTTGGAAAATCTTGGACTATTTTAGAATTTGATTGTGTGACTTTTACACATATTTATAAAATCGTGATTCTTGGGTGATTTAACGGATTCTTTGCCAATGTACAGTGAATTCTATAATAATATCAAGTAGAGTTTTAAAGCATTGTTTGGTTATGTATTGCATGGTTATTACACATATTTTGTTATATATTGTAAATACTATAAGATCACTCATGAGATACATCTTAGGCATCACGTTTTTGTAGTGGACGGACTAGTACACCTGCTCTCGGTGTGAGCCTGTAAACCAATGCAAGGTTTTTCTGATTATTCCTATTTAGTAATTGTATGCATTCGGTTGTCCCTCCACTTCAGTAGGCTTAGACACATGGGTATTCTTATAGTTTTCTGTGATAGATATCATGTAAAGAGTACTTAGTACACGTAGTACGAGTTACTCTAGTTCGTGATGAGAGGGTGTAAACTCATAGGATGAGTTGATTTATGATGTGTATTTATGGTTTTGGTTTTGAATATGTGACTATTCTGAATATTAATTATTTTATACTTAGTTTATGAATGAAATTTAGAAAAGGTATTAACCATACAGGTTTGGTAAAATTGTATCAATTCAAAAAGGTAATTGAATTTCTATTGAGAATTCATGTGTTCACCCCCTACTTCCTCTCCTTTTCATGTGTCGATTTATTTTGTAATAATTGTTCTCGTGGCTTGGCAAATATGTTTGGCATATGCTTGCAGTTCTAATCCTCTTTATTGGTTGGTTTGTACTATATTTCATTCTTCTTTTATAAGTAAAATTTATTTATTCAATAGTAATATATTTACTAAGCAGATGTATATAGATAATTTTTGTTATTAAATCGAGTGCTTAGAAAATTAAATGATTTTAGGTAAATTATTTGAACATTGGTCTTAGGGTTTTTAATTTAACTGTTTCATTAAACTTCATGAATTAATAAAAGTTTTTAAACTAGTTAATTATGATTTTTGCTAAACTTAAAATGAAGTATTTTTTAAAAATTTAAAACTAGTAGATAATAATATAATTATCAAATTTGTCCAATCTTATAATTTATTTATTTTTGAGGATTAAAACTTAAATTTTAAATATTTAAAATTTTTAAAAATTTAAAAACTACAATTGTCACTATTTTCACTTAAAATTACTAAAAGTTATATTTTCGTCTAGGTTGTGAATTAACAAAATGTATATAGATACTATATTATAGCACACATATACTGCACGTATTGTTGACAGTTGTATTTTCTTTGGACTTTAGTATATAATTATATAGTCAATGTAGGATTTGACTGACAAGTCAAATTAACTAGGGCGAGTAGAGAGAATTCATGCTTTGTCGATTGATTCTAGAATTCGACAAAAAAAATTTACATCGAGAATACTTCAACTTCAAACCCAAAAATAAAAAAATAATAATAATAAATAAATAATACAAGACTGAAAACATTACATGCACAGTTGGCAGCAAGGGAAGATATATATATATATATATATATTTATAAATACCTAAAGTACGTGGCACTTTCAACACTGTACGCCAGGTGTCCACGACGTGGCTGTGCCGGTTGACCGTATCCGTACGTATAAATAATGTGTGTGTATATACATATAGAAGTTCTTGAAGTGATCAGTAAGAAATTGGATCGTCAACTGCGTAGACGAACAATAAAAAGTGCAAAGTTTACAAAAAAGGTCTTTACCAATCACCAATATATAGTATAAGAGATAATTAAATTCGATGTTAGATATATATTATGATTATGATCATTCTGTACTTCATCAAAAGGACAATCTATATCTACGTTGTTCAACTTCAATTGTGTCCGGTCTGCATGAATTATAGTATAATTAGTAAGGCACATATGATAGTGAATTTGTATATTATGAAGAAAATCTTAAATGGTGGGGGGTTGTAGAAGTAAATATTGTGAGGGCCGTACTTCATGTTATAAGTTCTTCACGCCATGCATGTTTGTTCGTGACAAATACTGAACCAAATTATTAGCTGGTTGAAAGAAAAAATTTATTAATTCCATTCCCCTTCTAAACAAAAGGCTTTACCCACCAAAGGAAAAAAGGGTACACCGTACACACAGTTTGTATTTATAAATAAAAAGTTTGACATTGACTATTCCTACCTATAAAAAGATACGGCTAATAAAATCTGGCATTATATATTAATTTGTGCCACCTACAATAAGAGAATTTACAATGCATGCAGTGGTTCTCTCCGTCTAGTAAAGAAGAAGTGTTGTTATCCAACACAATTTAGAAGCAAGGGATTAAATGAGAACAATATATATATATATATATATATATATATGATACAGTGGCAGTAGTTACCCACTGAATAAAGGAAAGGGTAAAGTCAGAAGAAAAGGGTAAACTATTTATTATTATCCGACTTTAGCGTATTAAAATCGCTCAGATTCTGTTCATTGTAACTTACAGGTGAGAGTGGTCTTAATGGTCTTACCAACCAAAAGGGCTTAATGGGTGGAGCCTTTTAATTGGTCTATTACTTCATATGGCTATGGAAGTGAGAGATAGTCAAATATATAGGATATGCAATATATAGGGAAAGTTTTCAATGAGTATTTTTATTTTTGCTCTAAGGATTTTCTAATTTACTATAGCAATTCACTTTCATTTTTTGTTCTCTTTCGATTTTTGTAGGGAATATTCCCACACATACATGATTTTTTTTGCTCAATGGGGTTGGGTTTTTTTTTTTTTTAAGAAACAAAATACAAAAAAGGAAATTAGTTCCGTTGACATGTGTTTGTAGCCTCATTTAAAAAAGAAATAAATAAGTAGAAATTAATTTTTTATTAAAAAAATAAAAGATAAAAAAGACAAACTAGAATATTATGCAATCATACAAAACTGAGAAAAAAATCAATATTTTGCAATCACTTAACAAATGTGTCTATAGTTCTGAATGAAAAAATTAATGAAGAAGTTTAGGATTGAATAAATTATGTTTTTTTTTTTCTAGACTTCTTATATGTAATTCTTATGTTTGAATGTTGTTACATGATAAATATCCGTATTACCATCTAACTGCAGTATAGACTTGTAATGTACACAATCGTTAAAAAAAAGAAAAAGTTGTAATTGAATATATATCCTAAACTTGTGGATTGAAGTCACTAAGAAATTGACGTTTTCAATAAACGTTTTCATATATACTTTCACATATATTTTTAAGAAAAATTACTAGTTTACATATCTTTTTTCTCGTTTTTCTCACATGGATATTGTTATATAGAGTTGGCAATTGACATTATGTATGATAGAAAAAGTTCAAAAATTAGGGGGGAAAAACAAGAGATAAATGCAAAGCTTTTACGAGGATTAATGAAGTTCCTTTGTCCTTAGACAAATTAAATCGATTCTCTTATAAGTTTGATGTATAAATGCCACTTATGGATTCAGTTAATTATTACTCAATATATATTTTCACGTCACAAAAGGACTTGACATTATGCTTGGTGAAATTTCGCAGAGAAGTGAGGGTCTCTAGTAATGAAATATTGTAATTCTACTAATTTTGCAGAAATTATCTTGCCAGAAGGACGTTCTGGTTGAATTTTCTAACTTTTTTCTTTCTTTCTTTAACTAGTATTAAAAGGAAGAGGAAAGCTTGAAGAAAGACATTCACGGGTATGTTCACTCATGGTATTTAATTACAAAAATGTTCATTGGTACTGTCCGTTCATATGTATTTATTAAAAAAAAAAACATGTTTATAGGTATTGTAGAGAACATAAGGTGCATTAACTAAAGAAACAAAACTAATTAGGTAGGGAATGAAAAATGGGAATAAAAATTACAAAATAGAAAATTAACAGGTTACTCAATAAATAAGTTTCTATGCATATCTATTAATCAATAATTTTATCCTTACCATCTATTCGAAATCCAGTGATCAAAAATAAAAATATCCATAAATAATAANAGAATTTATTTTTATTTGAATTCTCTATCGACTGGGAATAAAACAAATCCCTACAGTACTACTCCCATGCATATATGAAATATGCTAATTAATTAATTATAAGAGATGACTCAGCGATCAACATTCAATTTTACTCGTTGAGAACGTGTATATATATACATGGACCAATCCAATCCAATTGGTATTCTTTTTAACCTATTTATGAGAATTTCTTTAGTTGTTGGATCGATTGCGCAATCTAAGGCTATAATGATTTGATTAATTAGAGATAAATAATAATAACAATAAATAAAAACTTTTTAATATTCTTTTTTTCTACTTTTTTTTAATCACGAAAAGATGAATTTTAATTGAGTAGATTTAAAAAAATAAAAAACCGGATTGGGACTCTATATAAATATATATATATATATCGGCAAAATAAATGTGAATCAAAACTTAACGATGTATCTAGCTAATTCCACCAAATTTATTTATCATAGGAAGCGGCTTTATTAATCGAAAAGTTGAGGAAATAATTAACTGTATCACCTATATAGATACACATATATACAAATAGATATATTTACAAATATTCAAGTTCATATATGTATATATATTTTTGTTCAGTTGGTCATTCAGCTATTTGGTACAAATAAAGTGGAAACTAGGTTTATGCTTTTAATAGTTATCTCTTGGAAAAACGTGTGGTGTGTGTATTTGTTTACATACTAGTATTTGGGTACGTGCCTAAAGCACGTACATCCGTGTAAAAATAATATTAAAAAATTAATTAATTTTATGTGATAATTTTAAAATAATTAATTTAATATGTTAATTTTGAAAGAAATTAATTTAACATGATAAATTTTTTAATAAAAAAACCACATTTTTAAAGTTTATATATTTTGAAATAAAAAGTTATATGTAATTGTTAATATGTATTTCATGACTTAATGTAAGTTGAATTGTTTTCGGTGTTAAAAGGGATATACATGGGAAAAGTCCTATAATCCGAAATTTACTGTTATTATTTTGTATCGTAATTTAATAATTAATTCAACGCAACTAAAAGTGAGGCATGTCAAAAGTTTCTTCATTTATTGCTATACCATCTAACTGTAATCACAAATAATGCTCTCTAAATATTTTAATTATCGCTATTATTAGTTAAATACTACAAACTACATGCATATTGGTTACTGAGAGGTGGCTACACATGGAAATAAATCAAAAGATATAACCATTAGCAAAGCTTATCATAATAAATTAAATAAATAAAGGTAAGAAGTAATTTTTTTTTTGGCTTTATTTAGTAACAATCCATGTGAAAAGAAGGATAGACTTGTTAGGCTTCTCTAATTAATACGTTTTATAATCTATCTATCTATATATTAAGCCTAAAGCATAGAAAGTTAAAAAAATGTGATAACTTCTTTTATCAGTATTTTATTTTAAATTTTCTTTTAAAATTTCTAATTAAACTCCTATTTTTTAATGATATAATTCGATCTAATATTATTTTTCCATACTATTTTTCCATACTATGATTGATCTTAATATATATGAATTATAAAATATAATTTAATAATAATGATAGTACATATTAAATTTAGTTTTTGAACAAATAATAATTTTATATTCATCTCATTAAATAGGAAAAATATATTGTGCTTAAAAAACATCATTATAATTGATTAGTACATGCATTTGAACTTTTCTAATTTTTGTTTCTTATTGATTTTTGAAATAAATCATTTTAAAAAGACCAATACGTCTTATATCAATCAATGTTTTATCGTGATTCATGCTTCGTATGGACACGCTCATACTTTTCCAATTTTTGTTTTTTTTATTTGTTTTTGAAATAAATTATTTTAAAAGACTAATATATATAGATGAATAAAAAGTCTAAATAAATGAATTAGTATATATATATATATATATACATTAAGTTGAAGCAAAGAGAAAGTTAAAAGACATAGTTTGTTTGATCAATATTCTATTTTAAATAGTTTCTTTTAAATAGTTTCTTTTTATTCTATTTTAAATTTATTAATATATGTCTAATTAAACTCTAATTTTTTCATGATATATATGATTGGTCTTAATATTATTTTTTGATGTTATATTAATAGTCACGATAATTTATATTAAATTTAATTTATTGAATAAATAATAGTTTATATTTTATTTTATTAAATACATTTATTTATATCAACTCGTACAAAGCACGATATAACGACAAATGAAAATAATAATAATAAAAAATTTCAACAAAGAAACATGTTTCCATAAAAAAAAAAAAATAGCAAACAAACAAAGAAACACATTTGTTACAACAATACACGTGTTACTCTCTTGATAATAATACAAGTTAGTATAAGATTGAAGACATTTATCAGTTGTTAAGAAAATGGTATTTATTGCTTAATTAACAAAAAGGGACAACAAAACTAAAAACAAAAGCCGTACTTCTATATATTAGTATAGATGTGCATAATAATCTATGTATATAATAAAACCTCGATGGGGGATTAATTAAGCACATGTATTCCTGAAATAATAAAAATAAAAATAATAATAAAAGCTACTTTATTGCCTCAAATGAAATTATACAACTTTAACTAAAAGTCGAGATCGATGGTATTCAACCTCTTAAGTCCAAACTTTTCCTGAGCAATTATATACATAAATATTGATGCTATTCAATGATTTTGAGTTTCTTAAATTGTTACATTTTTGTTGTTTTTCTTTTTGAACTGTCTTTTTATTTGTTAATTTTACTTATTAATAAACGACAAAGAATATGTTAAGCAGTATATATATATATATATATATATATATATATATATGACACACAATAACACACATATGTATATATTCAGGGCTGAGGCCCCTTGTAATAGGGATACTTGGAAGGAATGAATAATGGCACCGTTTCTTACAAATTAGGATCACTGTTTCATTAACCAAACACGAGTTTATCTTCAATACCATAATTTTTTATTTGCCTTCGATTTAAATATCATTATTTGGAATAATCGATATAAAAATGATTTAGTACTATGTCCTCCAGTGTTAGAGCATTATACGGTGTAAAGAATTACTTAACCAGCGCAATCAGTATCAATTGAGTGCTGCTCAATTTTGAAGTTTTTTGCGCGCATAGTTTGTGCATATTATTTGATATTTATATATAAAGGTGCTTTGGCATCTTGCAATTAAATAAATGACAATTATATAAAACTAATACTAGCTACTTGTTCCATTGTTCTTGACGTAGATAATATACGTTACACTTGAAGAGAATAATTAAGAATACAAAGCGTTGATAGTGGTCGATAATGATAAAAGATTAAAGGGCCTCAATGCTTGGTTTCGTGGGGACAAGAATGATATTCTTTTAAGAGTACGTATAACTTTCTTTTTTTCCCGATAAATTTAAAGAGTATAACTTGAGTCTTAATCAAATTGTTTCTTAATTAGTGTCTCATCATATTCATGTCACTTGAATCTTGTATAACTTTCAAGAGTATGTATAGCTTTTTTTTTCGATAATTTAAAGAGTATAACTTGAGTTTTAATCAAATTGGTTCTTAATTAGTGTCTCATCATATATAACTTGAGTTTTAATCAAATTGGTTCTTAATTAGTGTCTCATCATATTTATGTCACTTGAATCTTACTCTCTTTCTCTCCCTATGGAATCTTGGATCATGATCAAATGGGCTCCAAAGATTACGTAGTCATTATCAAATGAATAGGATAGGATAGCTAACCAAACAACTTAACACTTGTCACACTTAGTACCCGTTTCTTTCTTTTTCTATATATATTATTATTGTCATTATTATTATTTTCTAATGCTCTTCTTGTTAGGTCATTAATAAAACCGATTAAATGAATAAACCAACCACTTGAAGACATTTTCTCTATCTCTAGTAGATGATGTGGCGGACCTCGATCAAATAGGACATGAATAGCCAACTACCCACCTTATTATAAAGATCTCTCTCTCTCTCTCCCCTGTATGTAATTCCTACCGATTTTTTTTTTAATCATGAAATAATAATAATAGATTAAAGGCCTATAGAATCTGCTTTACTAAAAGAAGAAACAGGCTTCTTAAAATAAGCATTGATAAGAAACCATTAACTGAGGGAAAGGTAGCCTACACGTAAGTAGAGGTAATCCTACCCTGAACTACCCTGAGCTTTTTAAATTTTTAACCATTATCGAGAAAAGTAAAAAATTAATATAAAAATTAATATGTGAACAAAGTTTTGGAACTTATCTCCAAGGTAGCTAGGCAGCTTTAATTAACCACTTCGAAGCAGATTAATTTTGTGGTCTTACGCTCATCTTGGTGAAAGAAATGGTTTCTTTTCGTTGAAGGCTCGAATAAGTTTTTTGTTATATACACGTACACTACAGATAGATCTGAACTACAAGGCTTAGTAACTTTGGTAACACATTTATACATATTTTATATATATATATATAATGTATATCTAGATCGATCAACTCGTGAAAAGAAAATTAGTCTGCAACTCAAAAGATGCGTGACATTAAACATGATAAAAAATGAAGCTACACAAATTAGTCTCTAAATCCATGCATAGTAACAAAGCTAACATATCTTTTGTCTGTTATATATATGCGCACTAATTGGGTAAACATTTTTTTAACGTATTTATAAATATTATTTTATCTAATTAAAATGAGTCACATATGTATTTTATAATAAAAAAATAGAAAGATAAAAATAATAATAATAAATATTTATTATTATTATTATTTTTAATTATTATAATCTAACGATTAAGAAAAAAAATATCTATTTATAAATTAAAAAAAACTATTACATTAGAAACCTATATATATATTAACTCTCTTTTTTGTTGGTTGTAGAACATACTGTAGATCATATTGTAACTCTGTTTTTCTTTTGTTCCAAGATTAAAAGGGTGCATGCATTTATTGGAATATGGATCACTACTCTACTCTTTAAGCACAGCCCTGACTTTCAAAATATAAATTCCCTACTTTAACCACGAGACAGTAGTACCCAAACAAATACAAGACAGAATGGATCCAATATTATACACTATGCTTGGTTATTTGATTCTACTAATACACAAAATCTTTGATTATCAAAATACACAGACTTTTTTTTTTAATTTTTCCTTTTTTTGTTTTTTGGAATAAATTAAAAGTAGTAGTACAAAAACTCTGAGCCACACATTGTACTGAATTTTTCAATACTGAATTTTTCAATACTGAATTTTTCAATTTGTTGGGTTCACAGAAAACAAAAGGACCTCACTATTGAGCATTGAGCAGTACACTGTTTATATTAATTAAGATGGGATTTTTATTTAAACGTGGTGCCCACGCAGGGCCAGGATGAAGGGGTATGACCCACTTCCCAACCTTGTCAGTTTCAGGTAGTTTAAGATCAGAGAGAGGTTTTTTCTTCAAAAAAGAGATAAATAAATACAAATAAAAAAAATAAAAATCAAAGGGCTTCAGGCGCATTATGACAAATAATATCATGAGAGCCGCTCACCTTAGCCACTTTGAAGCCGCCAAGTTCAACCATAGAAACTACTTTCTATTTCTATATTTATGTCCTCTATGCGTTTTCTACCTTCTTATATCTTAATAATAATGGTCGTTCCATACCTCGTTGTTTTTCTTTTTGCAAAATAATTATAACATGGTGATTTGAATTATTCTATTTTTAAATTTTATATATGTACACCAAGAAACAACAATTTTCCATCTTATATTTCCGTATTTTTATAAAAATAATTAAATATTATATTGCTTTTTATTATTATTGTTATTGACTTTCCATTCAGTTTTGATCCATATAGTATATGACATCATATTTCTCCCATCGTTTAAGGGATCTACCGAAATTATAACTATTATCTATATATCGACACAAATCTACTCATTTGAAGAATCCAATGTACATTGAAAAATTACATGATCGTCGAACACTTGTGCGTAACTCAATTACTTCGTTGCCGCAAAAATACCCTCTTTGTTTGGCTAGTTGCTTTACTTTGCATTAATATTCTAGATTTAACTTCGTGGGCAGAGGGTCATTAATTAAGTTCTAATTATATATATATATATATATATATATATATTCTAGTTTCAATTATAGTTAGCTTCAAATATCCCAATAAAAAATTACATTTACACCTTTAAAACCAGAAACGGTTACAACGAGCCATCTCCATGTTGAATTTTTTTTTGATGTTTTCACCACATAATTATGTTTTTTTTTTTTTTTATGTTCTATGTAAATAAATTTGGTCCAAAATTGTTATGCAGAACCGATGAGATTAAAAAAAATAAAAAAACAAGAACAAAGTTGAATTAAAAATATAACTAAGCTCCCATGTATTTATCTTGGAATTTGGGGATTCGCAATTAAGAGCATAGTACATCATCATTATTAACAAAATCGATATTTATAAAGAGCAAAAGTGCAATACTATTACTAAGAAACTTAATTGAATTACTTTAAATTCCTTTTCAAATGAACCAAACCGAAATATTATTGCTATATGGAATAGTCTGGTTGAGGTCCCCTCATCCCCTTTATTTTATTGTAATTAATAATTTGATTTGGTTCCCACTTCTCACTAAAGTCCATTACTCAAATTGGACAAGGTCGGCCGAACCCAGTTACCATAAACGCCAGTGCCAAACTGTGAAATAAGCCATTGAATTCTAATTTTCCTATGTAAAGCCCAAAAAGAGTCCCCATCAACCAGGTTGGCTTATGAAGCATTATTTGAAAGCAACAAGTTATTTTTAAGAACTGAATCTTGTCTTACTTAATGTCACATGTCAATTAATTACAAAGGTAATTAAAAGCGCCGGAGTAGAAGTATATTCTACCTAACTATTAAAGTATGTTACACTATCTAATACCCTAAGAGCTAAAGTATACACCAATATATATATATATATAGGGAAAATTCTCTACTAATCAACAAATTTTGTTGGCCATTTAGTGCTAGTTTAAGAAGACTAGTGGCCTTTTCGTTCATTGTCAAAATTAGAGAAGTACGGCCATATGTGCTACAACGGGCTTTTCCTCCCACCAAACCTATCCCACCAAAAAAGTATAGAAAGTAAATTCATTGGAGTGCCTATATTACAAATGAAATCTAGAAAGTGAATTATTTTATTTTATTTTTATTTTTTGGCTTAAATTTATTAGTTTGGGTTTGGATAATAATAAAATGAAATTTATCCAAGGATTTTTTCCTCATCGTTTATGTTGAAAGAATAATAGTTGTTGACGGAGGTTTTGTCAACAATGAATTTAAAAATTTGCAAGATGTGGCTTATGTGTGAAAAAAGTTGATAAATCAAAGCAAATAAAGAGACAAGAAATTTATAGTAGTTCGGCCCCAAAAAAGATGAGCTTACATCTACTGTTTTTCACTATTTTCTGAAGAATTACAAAAATTTTATTAAGTCTCAAGGTGAGAATCTAGAGAGAGAAAATTACAGAGTGCAGCCCAGAAGTTTTTTATAACAACACTGAGCTCCCTTCCTATAGATGAGAGTGGCTCATTATTTCCCAATTATGAAAACGGGTAAGTGTATAATCAGAAAATACAATTCGAGTAACAATATAATTGGGTAATAACTTAAATGGAATGATTGGTCAATCTCCATTCAGAAACTTGTTTCCCTTTCTTTGTAGATTATCTGCTTTATGAAGCTTGATCTAATTTTCTTTTCATACTAGTCGCAGTTAACTCATTCGGAGGAGGTCGTACTTCGATCAGAAAAATTCTCATGCGACCTGATGCGTTCAACTTGATCGCTAACATTCCCTCTTCGGCATTGACCAACATATAGATTTTAGACCGCACAACAATTACCCCCCCAGCTCCATTAGTTCTTTAGGACAAAATGAGGCTTCATTCTCTGATAAGTGCGAGCTTAAGAATGCAACATTATGATATAATCCTGAAACCCTCGAAGAGTCATCAATTCTTAAATCCTATCTTTTCAGAACCACGCGTACTTTTTCCCGACAGACGCAACTATGTGTCACCTTTTCTCAAGAGATTAGTAAAACTCGAGGAGACTTCTTTGTTTTTCGAGCAGACACGATGATAGCAATGATACCAGCTGTTGTTTCAAATCGAGACGTTTCAAATTTCAAAAAAATACTTATTTAATTTCAAAAATTAACCCCGCGTGAATTTTGGCCATTAGATTCGAAAATTAAATGCCTTGATCTATAGCTATGATTTGATGATACTTGAAATATATATATCAAGAATCCATCTGCCTCTTCTTCAAATCTCGAACCCTATTGCCTCCTCTTCCTCTTTCATTTCTTTTGAAATCCGAAACGTCTATAAGATAGAAATCCTCTCAGTGCCCCTATTTGCTTTTCAGCTCGCACAAATTAATCATCTTCTCCGGTGAAATCATCACCAAAATCCCTTAGGCAACATCTCAGTTTTTCAGTTTCTAAAAAATGTTAGCATACATTCTCTCTCTCTTATTTAAAAAATTATTGTTCTTTGATTTTCTTAGGACCAGAGAACTGTTATCTTACTATGAATCACACAGAGCTCATTTTTAGAAATAGAAAGTTGAACTGTAGAATCATGAATGACTTGAACATAAATCTATCCCCATATTCAGATGAACTGAAAAATGGATATATCTCAGAATCTCTCTATGAATTTGACGAATAAATTACTTTTAGATGATTGATAGACGAATCCGTAGGAGAAATCTAAGATCTGAAGCCTTGACATTCAAAAATCAAAATTAGTCGAGTAACGAATTATTGAAGAGTTGCTCGAATAACTTTTGATGAATCTATAGATTGATTAGAAAAAATTCGATGAACAGCTTGTTGTCGGTGCAATCCTAGGGTTTGTGGCCCCAAATTGCTCGCCTATAGTAAGGATACCTGATGCTCGCATAGGATTAAATACATCCCATATTTCTTCTTTCAAATGTCTAGTAGCGAGGAACTTAGAGAAGGGAATGCATTCTTAGGAGAATCGTCATTCTTCAATATAAGTATTAGCTCTATTAATCTCAAAGATTACTTTGAGCCACAACTTGAAGTAAAAATAACCGGGACCAAGCAAAGTAGTCCTCGCATAGGCGACCTCTCTCAAGACCAATGGCCTCAGCATATTAGGGATGCCCCTATATTCACAACGGGTTATAACTATGTAGAAAGAAATTAGTCATGTACTGATATAAAGATGAGCTGTACAACAAACAAGCTTGAAAAGATTGTATGCGATTACAAAATCGATGTCCCCCTTCGCCTACCCACAGAGTTCAATTGACTATACATACCTCCTCGTGGAACTGCCTTATTCTCAGACACAGTTCTTAGATGTAGTGTCTACCTCCCACTTCATTTATATATCAAATCGATCGTCGATAATTATGGAGCTGACCCTTTCAACTAACCCCAAATACATATAGATACATGGTAGGTTTGTACATATTATACCATAAATTAGGTCTAGAATCCCCTACACCTGAAGAGTTCGCTTGGTTCTACTAAGTGAAATCGAACATATCATATTTCAGCTTCTTCTATGCGAGCGAGTGGTCGAATCAAGTAATAAAAACCATCCCTGGAGTCCGCAACAACATGAGAAAATGGAAAAATTTATTTTTTCACTTTGACTATGCAGATAATGGCTTCTTTCAAAACCCTGATAGGTAACTTTCAGCTTATAGTTTTTTCTAAATAAATATATCAATCTGATTGCATTCGTATGTTATCGCAGATAACAGGGAGTGTCCAGGACTCTCCAAAGAGTAGCTCGCAAGGGTGTATAAAATAAACGACTTCCAATCGAAAAATTTGATTGGAAGAAACTTGGGAAAATTAAAAACCTAGTCGCTTGTGGACTGTTCCCAAAAGGAGCCGCTCTTTCATACTCTGCCAACCATCCAATTAAACCCTCGAGCTCAAAGAAGAAGCAGAGGAAACAAAAAGAAGTGGGTGCATCATCTTCTGAACCAAGGAAACGAAAAGCATATGCCTCTCCTACCGTCCCAGAACCACTATCTCCAGAAGCTCCAACGCTACCAAATTTCTCAGCAGCAAGAAGGTAATTTTTCTATTATTCCTTCTCTTTGTTGTATTACATACTTCACATGCTAACTAATCATATTTGTACAGAAATGACAATTGGCAGCGGACTGCGAGCACTACCTTCAAAACTAAGGTTAATGGCAAAGTCCAAGACACCAGATAGCACACCTCCCTCCTCGATGAAAGGGAAAGAGAAGGTTGACACCTTAAAAAAGCGAAAAATTGCATTCGAGGATGTCCCTATAAGCTCACCTTCTCCCCAGCCAACTAAAATTGTGAGCCAGCCTGAACCATCCAAAGAAATAGCCACTTCTTCTGGGAGACCGAGCCAGGCCGATAAGGACGAAGAGCTTTTTGTACTCCTTCACCAACTGCCAGAAAAAGCTGGCTTGAGCGCGACCTTCATCGATCGTTTTACTTCTGAGGATGGTTGGGAGAGGATGAAGTAATGACCAGCCAAGCTTACTTTCAGTGCTACAATGAGGATGTTGGTAAATATAAGTATCTTTTAGCTTCAATCTTCGGCATACTTTTCTTATACTGATGTGTGTTATATTTCAGACTGCTGCAGCTGTTGTTTTGATGTATGACCTGATCCTTGAATGCATGGAGAAGGGCGAAAAGGTCGAAGAAATGGCCCAAGCATTCGAAGACTTGAAGAAGATTTACGAGGAAGAGAGAAATTCTTTCGAGTAAAAAAAGCAGCAGCTGCGCGAGGATCTGGCCAAGGAAAAGCTTGAAAAGAAGAAGCTCGAAGAAAAAAATCAAAGAACTTGAGAAAACCATCTCCGAGCATCTAGCTGTTCTAAAAAAGGCGACAATAGAGGCGGCTTGCAAAGCTATAGAAGAGTTCAGAGCCACTGAAGGCAAGGAGCTCGAAAAAAGGCCAGTGACATCGCCTCGTCAACCATAATATACAATATTTTCTGTGAGTATCTAGATTTTGACTTTTCCATCCTCGGTGAAGATGTGGTCGAGCTTGTCCAAAACTGGAAGGAAACTGAAGCTACAAAAACTACAAACGGTGGAGCTAGCACATCTGCATAATTATTATTTTTTTAAAATGTTTATCCCGTTAAAATAATTAAAAAACATTGCATTGTAATATAAAAATGCATAATTTAGCCAAGTAGTCAATCACTAGATGATTGATCGGTACACTATTGCGATTCAAATCCAACTAACTTAAAACAGGTTTTAAGTATTAGGATATGTTAGGTCGCTTAAGAAAACAACAAGTATGAGTGATGCGAACTCAATACTATTTTTTAAAAGTTTCACGACAAAATAAAATATAGCAATATATCACATCGAACAATGAACGTTTTGCTTAGTTACTTTGTTGTTCGAGGAGGGAAATTGTGTAATACGACATATTATGGTATGAAGTGAGGAGAAAATCCTAAGATTTTAAGAAATTTTAGAATTCAGCGATCTGTCCCTCTAAATGAACGTTTGCATAGTTCTTTAGGAAGTGAGTAGGAGATAACATTCTGATCTCACTGCCTCCCGAGTTTTATAGTGTTCGAAGACTGCCATAAAACTATAAAAGATGAATCAAATAAAATCAAAGTAATAACTGAAGAAATGACATTTTATTGATGAATGATGGCGAATGACATGATACCCTCCAGGTTGTTGAAGATATATGAAGATATACATGAAACTTTATTGATAATAGCGACGAAGTTGTTCTGCATTCTAAGCATGCTCGATCTTTTGTCCACCAGTGCAAGCTAGCTTGTACGTTCCAGATCGAATGACGACATCAATAACATATGGCCCTTCCCAAGAAGGTCCAAATACACCAACACCATGCTCTTTATTATTAGGTAGAACTTGTCGAAGAATAAGATCATCAACTTTAAATTCCCTACTTTTGACTTTAGAATTATAATATTGAGCAGTGCATTGTTGATATGATGCAATCCATAGTTGAGACTGCTCGTGCCTTTCTTCCAAAAGATCAAGCTCAATCCTCATCAGTGCATTATTCTCATATTGCTCATAAGTAGATCGTCATAGAGAGCTTGCATCAATTTCTACTGGCACCATTGCCTTGTATCCATAAGCTAAAGAGAATGGACTCTCTCCAGTAGTGGTTTGCTGAGTGGTGCGATAAGCTCATAATACTTCAGGAAGCACTTCTGGCCAAGCTCCTTTGTGCTCTTCTAGCTTTGTCTTTAGGTTCTTTTTAAGTATCTTTTATAGTGATGGCACATGATATTCGGATCAATCCCTAACATGTCTGAATGTCGCCATGCGAAGATATCTAAGTTTGATTTCAGAAAAGCAACCAATGAAGCTCGCATGGATTCTTGAAGTTTTGCTCTGATTTTTAGAACCTTCGAAGACCTGTCAATCGACAAATCTTAATAGGTTCAGTCTTGACCCCTCCATCGATTTCTCAAGGGTCGAGATCTTCAATTGACGCTTCACTTGACGTTTCGCCTTATAGCTGGACCATCATTGTGCAAGGTGCTACATCTTTTGCTGCAAACTTTAAAGAATTATTATAACAAGTCCGCGCGTCATATTAGTTGCCTCGCACTTTGCCTATTCCATGTTGGTTTGGGAACTTCATAGTGAGGTGGTAGATTGGTCACTTGAAGTTCCCTTAGTATTGGTCTTCCTAGTATGACATTAAATGCAGAGGGGAAATCTACAACTAAAAATTGAGTCATTACCGTTGAAACCCTAGGATTAGTTCCAACATTGACCATTAACTCAATCATGCCTCTAGGCATTATGCTGTTACCAGTGAATCCATAAAGTGGAGTGACAGTGAGCTTTAGGTCGCTTTCACTCAACCTCATCTTCTTAAAGGCGTCATAGTACAGGATGTCGACAACACTTCCATTATCGACCAATACTTGCCATAACTGCGTGCTTCCATAGTTGATCTTTATGACTAATGCATCATTATGCGGGTAATGGACCTCCCTCGCATCCTACTCTGTGAAGGTAATATCCATATCCGGTACCATTGAAGCTTTTGTGGTCGCTGCTCAAGCTGCATGACATTGGTCAACGGTTGCTGTCGAGCTTCTCGTGCATACTTATCTTGTGCCCTCTTCGGATTTCTACTAACATGCGGTCCTCCAAAAATAATTCGCACTTCGCGTTGAATTTTTGGAGGTCGTTGTTGGTTTTCTTCTTGCATTTTATTGTTCTGCCTGGTATACTGCTGCAGCCGCCCTTCTTTAATTAATCTTTCGATTTCATCTTTCAAGGCATAGCAGTTATTGGTATCATGTCCAATGTCATAGTGATACCGGTAGAACTTGTTGGGATCATTCTCCGCTCTATCCCGTTTTATCGGTTTTGGTTGATGAGATTGCTCCTGCTGATTTGTGACCGTATATATATGATCTATAGGTGCGTTAAGTTCAGTATAGTTGTTAAATCTTATGAGAGCTCTTGGAATCTTCTGCTTTTTCTATTTGTGCTACTTCTCGGTTGATTGTTCGTTATTCCTTTTGTTTGACTTCTTGTTATTATTTTTGTTGGTTGTAGTCACATCTTTAGTAGCATCTTTTCCTCCTTCATTCTTTGTCTTATAAAGATTATCGCGTGAAGATTCCATCCTCAGATGCCGACTAACTCTTCGATAGAAGTCTTCTAGGGTTTTGCATTTTCGCTCAAGGAACTCTTCCTAGAGTTTAGTTTCTAGTTACACCCCAGCTATCATTAGAGTTAAAACTCTCATTTTAGGTGGATTGTTGACCTTTGCCACTTCTGAGATAAAGCCGTTGAGGTAAGATCGTAGAGTTTCCTCCTAACCTTACCGAATAGTAAACAAACTGACAAGTGGAACAGTAAAATTTTTCGCAGCCTGGAATTACCTCAAGAACGCAGTCTGAAGTTGTTGTTAGGATGAGCTTGAACCAGACCTAAGTCCTTATAGCCATTTCTTCGCTACTCTTGTGAGAGTTACAATAAAACACCTGCAACGTGCGAGATCATCGATATGATGGAGTTCCATCAGGTCGTTGAAGTGATCTATATGATCATGTGGATCAGTTTTCCCATCAAAGTATTTATAGTGGGAAGTTTGAATCCAGCATGTAAGACGACAGCTCGAACTTCCTCGTTGAATGGCGATTGACGATACCCATCAGTGAGCTCATCGTCCTAGCCAGCAAGTACATCTAATGCGATTCTCAAATTATGAACATCAACGTTCAAAGGAAGAGCATTATCTCTTACTAGTGGCAAGGATGGCCTTTGGTTGTTATCACGATATAAAGTAGGTTGGTCAGGCAGGGTCTGCTGTGACCTTTGTGAAGATTCCAATATAATAGTGCGACGAGATCGACTTTGGTCGTTATGATGCGATGTGGATCGCTCATGACTACGTTATTATTCTGGGTGTTGTCTCAAATCTGCAGGATTCTATCTCGACTCCCTACTAATCCTTTTAAAAATGCTCCTCGATTAACGTTTTTGCTCGTTATTTAGACAATCACGATTGACCATTACTCTCTGAGAAGGTTGTCCACGATCACGATTAGTACTCGAACTTTTAGTACTAGATTCCAGAGGCAAGTCTGTGATCTTGCCTTTTCCCTTGGAGAAGTGATCTCCATGACGCTCCTACTAGGCTTTGTACTGGTCGCAGTTCCCTATCTCTAGGATCTGAATTCCTCTCTCAGGTAGTTGAGCAGAACATTCTCTAGGATGTTTGTGCTGTGGTGGAGTCACCATCTGTCCCTCAGCAAGTCGTCGTAAAGAATCATTAATCTGATTAGTGACTTGCTGAAGGTTCACCAGTGCCTCCTCCATGCGATCCTGTCTCTTAAAAAATATTTTCTGGTGCGATCATAGCAGGCTGATCTTGAGTAGGATCTACTTATGTAGCAGCAGTACTTTGGGGTTAGTTTTGGCTAGTTCTGGTGTTTCTGGTAGTATTTCTAGTGTTTGCTATTATTGAAGAAGCGAAATTGACAAATTTTTTGTTAGAATAGCCCTCATTCTAGTGCCAATTGTTGACGAAGGTTTCGTAAATAATGAATTTAAGAATTCGCAAGATGTGGCTTATATGTGAAAAAGGTTGATAAATCAAAATAAATAAAGAGACAAGAAATTTATAGTAGTTCAGCCCCAAAAAAGATGAACCTACGTCCATTGTTTTTCACTATTTTCTGGAAAATTACAAAAATTTTGTTAAGTCTCAATGTGAGAATCAAGAAAGAGAAAATTACAGAGTGCAGCCGAGAAGTTTTTTATAACAATACTGAGCTCCCTTCATATAGGTGAGGGTGACTCATTATTTTCCAATTATGAAAACGGGTAAGTGTGTAATCATAAAATACAATTCGAGTAACAACATAATTGAGTAATAACTTAAATGGAATGATTAGTCAATCTCCATTCAGAAACTTGTTTCCCTTTCTTTGTAGATTACTCACTTGATGAAACTTGATCTAGTTTTCTTTTCATACTGGTCGCATTTCGTTCAAAAAAATTCTCATACGATCTATTGCGTTTAACTTGATTACTAACTTTTCCTCTTTGGCATTGACTAACATATAGATTTTAGAACGCACAACACTAGTTATTATAGTACGATATCTCTCACCAAAGTGGAGGATTTGATTCCTTTTCCTTGTCCATGTCCATGTTACTGCATCTATCCACTGCTACAAGATTTGCAAAAAGGAAGTTCAGAGTTTACCCATTTTTATAGGTCATATTTCAAACGACCAATTCTATGCATACAGCTTTACATTGCAAATTAATTTACCGATTATTGGAAGGCTCCTTAATTAGTTATCAGTAATTTAGCTTTATCACATTGTCACTCACCACATAGTTAATTTGGTAATTAATTTTTGCAAAAACCAAAATCAATAAATTAGTAAATAAAAGGTTACTGAATAAACTTTTATTATTAGGTACTATTTAACTCGAAAGGGTGACATATATTAAAAAGGTGAACCTGAGGTGGGTTACATTACATTACAGTCATACAAAAGTTAAATATATATATTAATTTTAAAGAAAAAGATCCAGATTAATGAAACAATCTAATTAACGGCCGTTAGCAAGAGGACTAACGGCAGATTCCTTGCAGGGACTAGGTGGTAGACTGGTCTTTCCGGAAGCCACAAGGCGCGCCACGAAACTCTCGATTCTCTGTCCGTTAGTCTCCGTCAGTAACCGCTTCCCGCCAAACGGTAACGACTCTACCCCTTTCTCCCTCAACACTTCCACCTCGCCTTCCTTCCTTCTCGGCCCCACTATCCATTCGCCCCCAAACCCGTTCGCCTGCACGGTTCCAAATAAACGCCGTTATTAACTCCGTTACTCTCAAAACCCCAAAAAAATGAAGTAAAAGAAAATTTTCTAGAATCCTACAACTTTTCTTTTCCTTTATTTTCTCACATTTTCTGTGCAACCAAACAGAATCTTGCCTAGGACGAAGCAAAGTATTGTTATAATAAAAGCAAGCAGTAAATGCGTTACCTGAATCCTGACGTAGTCCGTACGGTTCCAACAGAAGGCGTTCCCCAACATCTGGTCAACGGTCTCGGACACTCCATCGAGCACAATGTCAACAACCACCGAGGACGTGGAGGAGGAACCGGCGGCCACGTCGCCACAGGCTTTCCGTCCATTCAGTAGGCCGTTACCCAACGACAGGACTAACAGATCCTCAACGCCGTTAACGGAGGGGAAGTCCCGCTTGTTGTGGAGCACGTGCGTCACCACCGCCGCCGTCGGGTTGTTCATCACGAGCCCGCCGTCGACGGCGGAGCAAGACGTCTTCCCGTCGACTGAGCTGAGGCTGAACGGCTTGAATCGGCCAGGCGTCGCTGACGTGGCGCGGCAGACCTTCCAGAGCTCGAAGTTGAAGCTCGGCGACTCGGACGCGTCGGCTCGGGAGAACACGAAGGGAGCCGAGCTCTTGAGGTCGAAGCACGGCACGAGGAGAGGCTTACACGTGTCCTTCAGCGTCAGGGCCTTCCCGTCCTCTCTCCTCCTGAGCAGCTCCCTGAGCACATTGTCCATGCTCGCGCCGGAGTACCTCCGTCGCCAGCGAAACATCCCGGCCGGCTTGACCTTGTACAGCTCCGAGTTCCTATCGGCGACGGCGCTGACCGCCTCCCTGGCGGTGAACAGAGGACGACCGGAGCCGTCATCGGCGGCGATCATGGCGGCGAGGATGGCTCCGATGCCAGTGCCGGCGACGATGTCGAAGAAATCGGCGATTTGAGCGTGAGGATCGCCGGTCCTCTGGCGGATCTGGTCCTCGAGGTGGACGAGAGCGGCGCCGGCGACAATGCCGGTGGTTCCGCCGCCGTCAATGCTGAGAATCCGAGTCTTCTTGGCGGTTTCATAGTGGGAGAGCCATTTCTGCTCCAGTTTCGTGAAGATCTCTAGGGTTACCTGACTCAGCTCCATTTCTCTCTAGTACTAGTTGTATCGATATACGTGTATAAATATATAAGTATCAGCTTCGAGAATGTGATGAGAGTTTGAATCTTTGTTGCAAGTGTACTGGGGGCGCGGGGTTGTTTTGGCGATAAGGGAGAGTAAAACGTGAAAAAGCAAAGAGGATTTTCACGCTTTGTTACTGAGAAGCATTAATGGAGGAACATGCTATGGGCTATGGCTATTAAAAACAGCCCTCTCTCACACTCTGTATTCGCTCTTCTGAACAGCTCTCTCACACTCTGTATTCGCTCTTCTGAACAGCTGAGAGATACTTAAATAAAACAACAGTGAGAGAGTGTGTGAGGGTGTACTGCGCTTCCACTCAATGTGCTTATTATATATACTCGTGCACCCCTTACTCTCACTATTCGACCCCTTTTTTTTCCAAAAAAAAATAAAAAAAAAATGAAAAATGATATTATATTGATTTTCTTTTACTTTGTGTCTGTGTTTCACTTTCTTCAGTTTTGACTACACTCACTTTATTTATTTATTTTGATAAATTACAGTGAATTAATAGTAGAAAAAAAAACATATGAGTGACGGTTTTACGTCTTTGGACTGTCCTTGCACGTGCAACTGCGCGCGTTGTTATCGGGTAACGCGACGCGCGAACGTCGGCTTTTTAGCCGGCTCGGCTCGCGCACATTAATTACTACTAATCTTATTTCTCCATTTTATAATTCTCATTTGTCAGGTTACTAATTGGGAATTTGCGGAAGGAGATGGGAAATAAAGGTCAAACTCCATGGAACTTACGCAGTACTAGTGCTAGCTAGAATCTTAACTTGAATATGTGCGCATTTTATTTGCTCGATAATTTTATTTTTTATTTTTTATTACCGAATCTATGGAAGGCTTATATATAGTATTCAAATAATCCAATGTTTATTTTTAATATAGATCTCTCTCAAAATTAATCGCTTATATATCTTAAATATAACAGTGGTTCTAACTCGACCTCATTCAGCACTTCTAGTATTGGATTTCTTGCAGTGAATTTGAAGATGAATGAGCTTACTATTCCATCAAACATTTGGTGGTTACTACATTTACATAAGATGAATATATAGATCCATCTAGAGTTGTTTTTAGAAGACCATTTTAATGATCAAGCTTCTTTTATCTAAGTGCTACCTAATTTATTAATACCTTCTACTATATAATATATACCATATATTTTGACAAAATTTTTTGCCAACATGGGGATCAATTGTGAATTGATGTAAGATAGCTCAAGGACAAAGGGAAAGAGGTAGAAGTTCATTTCACGGTGTTTTGTCTAAGGAGGGTAAGTCAGAGTAGTACGTTGGAGAATGGACAGTAGTGAAGTAGGAGGTAATAATGTATATATAATATAGGAGCATAATTTGGTTATATATCTTTGTCAATTGACGTCTAAGATAGTAAGGAGACAAGAGGGTTTGGAGGGAAATGTGCAATCCGAAACGTTTTCGTACGTCAGACATTTGTTCTCTTTTCCTTTTTACTCGATATGTGAATGTGAATGCAAAACTAAGTTGATTAAACTGCTCGAAGCATATTTCTCCACAGTCGACGACAACAAAGGCTGAATAATAAGTGAAGATACTCATCCACTACATTCATATCTATATATATATTATACATATTATGATTAAGGAATAACTGCAAAAAAAATATTTCTGGAAATATGAATTTTCTTTACTTTTAGCCATATTTTTTGATTTGGACAAAATTATGCATCTATATTTTAAATTTTTATAAATTTATACATGTTATTTACAAATTGAGTGATTTATGTTAACCGTATTAAGTTATTTTCAGTAGATTTTTTATGTTAGTCAGTAAAAATAAGATATCCTCGACTTAAATTGTGTTTAGTAAGAAATTTGTTAGTTAACTTAGATTTAACTGCATAAAAAAAATCCTGAAGTTTGATTTTTTACAATTTAAATCTTATATTTTGGTTTCTGCAAAAAAAAAAATATTCTTATATTTTAAAATTCAAAAAATTTGTACCGTTTGTCCATATTTTACAAATTTATTTCCCTTAAAATTGCGAATCTAGACTCAAAAAATGTTATTTTTATTTCCAAACAGTTATAAAAAAAATTATTTGGACTAATATAAATTGGTAGAAATATGGATGCATTATACAAATTTTGATTTGAAATATGGATGAGATAATTAAATTTACAAAAATACTATATTTCAGGGTATTTCTTATTTTGTTGATAACCCTATAATTAAATTTAACCCCTATATATTTTAGATAAAAAAATTGATAAGAGATGCCATGTCAAAAGTTAAAACTACTAACATATTTAGCATGGCTTCTATAGATTTTTCAAGGCTCAAAAATTACTTTTGAAAATATTTAGATGAATTGTTAGAATCCTTTTTTTTTATTAGAAGATATTTTTAACGAAACATGTACCTATTAGCTAATGCCTTTCTATTAGCTTTTCTCTTAAACTTTTACTTCAAGAAGAATATATTAGCGTATTAGCTAATGTCTTTCTATTAGCTTTTCTCTTAAACTTTTACTTCAAGAAGAATATATTAGCGTATGGACTGCATATAATTATATGTATATATATGAGCACTAATCAAATAGGTATTTTTTTTATCCATCTATATATATTGTTTTGCCCAATTGAAACTGGTCAAGCACTTTTTATAATAAAAGATAGAGAGAAAAAAATATTAAATAATATGTATTTATTTCTATTTTTTTCAAACTACTCAAATTATAGTAGTCATTAGATCATGATCCAATGATAGAAAAAAAAATCATCTATCGATAAGTAAAAAGAAAAAAACTTATTGGATTAGAAACCTATATATATCTATAGTCATTGAATACATATACTCCGAATTTTCGAGTGTTCTCTTACATCAGATCTGGATTCGAGCTAATATATAGATACATATCTATTTACTATTATTCCTTTGGTGTTTTTTTAGTTTGAGAATCAAAGCAATCTAAAGTTTTCTCTTACATCAATTTATTAATCCTTTGGTGTTTTTAAAATGTGGATTTAATTATATATATATATATATTTATAGGTTGCTAATTCAGTAGTTTTTTTTTACCTATATATAATTTTTTCTTTAGTCGTTAGATCATCATCTAATGGTAATCCAATAGTTATAATGATGTACATGAAAAGACATATATTATTTCTTTCTCTTATTTTTTTATATTATAAAAAATATATGTTATAATTTTATTGTATATAAATATATTCTTTTATATATAAAAAAAAAAAATATAAAATATATATTGTATAGTGGTATATATATATATATATATATATATATATATATATATATATATATATATATATATATATATATATATATATATATATATATATATATATATGACATCTTTTGGATATAATACTACCACCATTCGCCCGGCTTGTCCACATCTCCTCGTTAAATCTTGGAACTGCTATAGATGTAATAGATGTATCTAAAATTAGACACGATAGAAACTAGATATATACATGTAGTTAATTTGTTGATATCTCATTTTCTAGTGTTTACTTTCTTTTTTATTGCCTTTTTATCTGTTGCAACAGTTGTTGGGATTGCTAGTTGTGATGGCCATGATATGACTTTAATGTTCAGTACGATCTTCTATATATGCACTGCACTAATTAAGCCGGGCCTCCTAAGTAAATTTATGTCTCATCACAGGGTATACATTATAGATGTCGTTATCATACATATATAAAAGTAATTACACCATGTATTTAGCATTGAAGACTGATGATCAATGATCAGCCCCAGTCTGCTATTGCCGGAATGATATGTTTAATAAAATGATAGAAACTACATATGTACGTATAGCATTTTCTATTCATGTCAATATCTTATTAGAAATAATATGATTACTTTTCTATCTTATTGATACTATATCCAGGGTCCGGACAAGAGTTTTACAACACTTCAGAGAAATTAATTAATTCGGAAAATTTTCTTGATTGTGGACGAAAAACAACAATGCAAAATGATTAAAGTTAAAAATTCTCAATATTATAAAGAACTGTAATAGCTTATTTGAAATCGTATGATCTTAACACGTAGGAAAAGAATCGTTGTTTGCAGTGACGGAACGAGGTTTTCCCAGTAGTGGGGGCTATGGTTACAATAAATTTTGTACGGGGGCTAGTGTTGTTTTTTATTTAAATTTATTGGGGGCTAATAGTAGTCTTTATGCCATTTTAATAATAAAAATAAACAGTTATAATTATAATTTTTTATGGGCCTTAGTTGCTTCTGTCTCTGGTTGTTTGGGTCATCATCAGAGCCCGTATAATGACAAGAAGTTGTAGTGTTTCAGTCGGCATGTTGGGCTTTTGGTTCAATGGATCACACTTAGAAAGACTGGACAATTAGATAGACAAGAAATTTAATTTTGAGGAAATTTATTTTTTTAAGAGAAATTTAGGTAAATAACTAATATTTTAAATTTGATTAACTATATACCTATTTTTAAAAAATTTATATTAAATATTTAAATATATATTTTTACACTCTGTAGATAAATATACCTACTAATTCTAGTTACTATACTGAAATATACTAAGTATATAATTTTTTACACATGATATATAAACTTATATACCGGAAGTTTTGCTATAACATTTGAAAAAAGGATATTTACTTAAATTGAGCCTAAAATTGGTCATATTTCTATAAGACCTAATTTTTTATGATAATTTTTCAAAAAAAAAAGGAAAAGTTATAGATTTCAAAATTATTTGAAATATTCCAAACTTTAGTTAGAAAAATATCACTTTAAAAAATATTTAGAAAAATACTAATTTCTTAATAATTGATGAGATACTTGAAGTAACTTAATCTCAAGTAATTAGAATGTTTACCCCAAGTAAGCTGATTAGTTATCTCGAGTACCACTTAAAATATCGAATTTCCAAGAAAAAGTAGTATTGTCCTAAATTATTATTAAAAGTGCTATTTTTTAAAAAAAATTGAAAACTGATATTTTTCTAAATTAATCCTGGATTTTCCAAAAATTTAACCCATCTTGCATTTTTCAATTTTTGGTACTTTGGGTTTGGAATTTTGTAAGAAGCCCTTTTGATTTTAATGGTATTTTTTTAAAAAAAATTGAAAAATCCTAAATTTTGGAAATTATTTGAAAATTCCCATATTTTAATTAAAAAATAATACTTTAAGAGTATTTAAAAAAATACTAACTTTTATTAATTAATGACATACTTGAAGTAACCAATCAATTAACTTGATTGATTACCTTAAGT
The DNA here is from genome assembly GCA_002914805.1 of Parasponia andersonii. NCBI lineage: Eukaryota > Viridiplantae > Streptophyta > Magnoliopsida > Rosales > Cannabaceae > Trema > Trema andersonii. The sequence continues at coordinate 368,478 of JXTB01000185.1, read as the reverse complement.
ACTATTGAAAAATACCAATTTTGAAGAAAATGATATTTTTATTGGTAATTTTATAGATATTTATTAAAAGTACTATTTTTTAAAATCAATCCGAAAATTTTCTTCAAAAAAGTTCAGTTCATAAGTATTTTTTAATTTTTAGTATTTTGAGCATGGAATTTTGAAATAAACCCTTAAGCCATGAGAAAATGACATGGATATAACTAAATTTGGCCAAAATGGTCTCTTTGTGCATTTTCCCCAAAAATGATATTTTTGGGAGTATTAAGAATGTCTTGACCTATATTTAAAAATCTTTTGACCATGAAAAAATCCCATATGGGGCCTACCATAAGAAGTTGATTCGGCTTTTTAGCTAAATGACTGAATTTTAGATCATAATTTGTAAAATAATCATTTTTCAAGCATCGTTAAAAATGGCTAAAATTTGAAAATTATTTAAAATTTGGCCATTTTCATATTTAATGTATCAAAATATATTGAGTTATTTTTTTAAAAAAAATTGATTTACTTTATAAAAAAATAGATTTACTTCATTTAGGATATCAAAATATTTTGATTTATTTTTGAAAATTGATTTATTTTTTCAAAATATAGATCAACTAAAAAACAACTATTTAACAAAATAAAATTATAAAATAATCATTTATTAAATAAGTGTAAAAAAATGACCATTTTTTGAATTAATATTAATAAAGGCCATTTTTTTTATAAATACTCAAGCTGATTTCTCCAGAGGGAAAAGTACATAAATACCATTTTCAAACATATTAACATGTATTACCATCTTCTATTACTCATTTTTTTTAGAAATGTATGCAACCTTGGTAAACATGAAAAATTATACCTTAAAACTAGTACGCATCTGATAATGTAAGTGTACCATATATATATATACTATAAATATATACAACATGTATTTTACACATGAAATCTATACCTAAAGAAAATGTACAAAACTATTAAAATAAAGAGCGAGTGTTGGTGAAATATAAGACAAAAACAAGCGTGAACTGAACCTAAGTTTCACTTGCCTGTATGTATTGAATAAAAATGACCTTTTATAGTTGACATGATTGTCATAATGTAGCCTTATAAATGTCACTAAAAGTTATGTGATTATGATTTTCAATTCAAGTATTCCTTTTTTTGTGACTATTTGTCCAATTTATATTTCGTATTTTGGCTATTATCAATATTAACATTCAAATTTAGATCTTATATCTTATTTATACATTCATTGTGTTAAATATCAATTTTGACCTTACCAAAATGCTATTTTAAGCTTTATATATATATATAATTCAAATTTAAAAGCTTATTTAAAATTAATAACAAAAGCAATAAATATTAAAAATGTTTATATTTATGTATTTTTAAATTTAATTTTAAATTTGTATTATTGTAGTTATTTCTAAATACACATCTTTAAAGCTTAAAGATAGATCATAGCTTCAAATGGTAGCGCCATCATCAAAAGTTTAAGTGGTAGCGTCGTCATCAAAAGTTTAGGGTTAAAATGTGTTTAGAAGTGTGACATCACGACAATGATTGGTTTTGGTAGCATATAATGAGGCTCTTTTATCATGGACTCTTAGCTAAATATCTTAAGTTTAGGTCCAAATTTAAGGAATGACCATTTTTTCAAAGGCCGAATTTATCTAAAATTTTTGCAAAATGAATGAGTTAATAATAAAAATGGCTAAAATAAATTAGTTTTTGAGTATTTATATCGGTCTATTAGTTTATGAAAAACATAGTTAAATTTAGTTCAAAATGATATACTAACACACAATAGTTGATGTACTTATATGAAAGGGTCTTTTAGAAATATGATTGAATTTTAGGCCCAATTTAAATAAATATCTATTGATTTATATACTAAGCATAAAATTTTATATACCAAGTATAAAAAATTATATACCAAATATATTTCAGTACAATGATTGAAATTAGTAGATAAACATATCTATCAAGTATAAAAATATATATATACCTGAATATTTAGCTATAAAATTTTAAAAATAAATATTTATTTAATCAAATTTAAAATATTAGTCATCTAAGCTAAATTTCTCTATACGTGAAATTAATACAATAATAAAAAGAAAATTGGTATATTTATATATAATATTAATAGACTAATACATACTTATTTACTAATAAAATTGATACACAAAAATTTGATCTACTAAAATATGGTCACTTTGCCAAAAAAAAATGGACATTTAGTAAAAGATTAGTCTCTTTTTCTTTTGTCAAATAAATACTTCGTTTATTATTTAAGGGAATGCGGTAAAAACCCCTCAAAAGTACTTTTTTTTGGGTTAAAAAAAAAATGAAAAAATAAAAGAGAGTAAAGTAACTAGCATATTCCAAGACAGGCGCAGGATATTTAGATATCCGGCGTTTGGGTTATTGAATCCGAGGACACAAACAAACAAAGAATAACAAAAGTTCTTATCCACAAGTAACAGAAAGCCCAATGATCCAGTTTCTCCGTCTTCCCTCCACAGGCCTCGTTGGCCTTCTTCAGTCTCTTTCTGGAGCACTCATGGCGACCCCTTTCTCTCCTGCAACCACCCTTAAACCCAAGCAAAACCCTCTTCAACTTCTCCTCTCCTTTCGAGGTACCCAACCCTTAGACCCTTATCTCTGTTGTGTGTGTGTGTGTGTGTTTTTTTTTTCCCACTTATTTTCCTACAAATGAATGAGATTCCATGGCGTCTCTTATTGAATTTCAGTACAAATAAGTGGGTTAGGAGTTATGAATTGGTTTTAGCTTCATGGTTATCTCTATAATGTTTAGAATTTTGTAGATTCATCTGGCGGAGGACCGGTTTGTGCGAAATGTAGGCCGAGGCCGAGTAGAGTTAATGTGTGTTCGTGGAGCTCAGCTGCTAGCTACGTGGGTCTTCAGGATGGTACGGCTAAGTTTTCCGGAAAGCCTATTCTCACGAAGGGTCTGTCCCAGAGGAGGTAACTTTGATTGCCTCAAATTCTGTTCCTCTTGTATGTAATATTATATTGCTTTGGATTAAGTATTAAGAGATTCAATTTGTTTTCTTGTTTAAATGCTTACTTTAAGGCAATGTTTGGTACGTTGTATTGTATTGTGTTGGACTGGGAGGCATTAACATACTGCAGTACAATGTTTGGTTTTGGAGGCATTATAAGACAGGTAGAAGTAGAAATTATATTAAGTTTCATTGCCTCGAATTCTGTTCTTCTTGTGTGAAACAATCTTGCATTGGATTAAATATGAGAGATTCGGTATGTTTCATAGTTTAAACGCTTAATTTTAGTGACAAACAGAGTGGTTGTAAATGGGTGTTCAATGATATCATTGATACATGTTATATATATACATATATATATATGTTTGTGTGTGTGTGTGTGTGTGCACTAGTACGATAAGAATGTATTCCTACATTTATGGTCGGATGGTTTCCGTTTATTCTTTGTGCTTAGATTTTTTTGGGGGTAAATTTCAGAGGTGGAATTGTGAGAGCTGCTACTATTGAAGAAATAGAAGCAGAGAAGTCATTGATCGAGAAAGATGTTGTAAGATTTTTCCGTGATATTTGGTTTTAATTAGCATGTGCTCAGCTTAGAGTGATTCGACTCTACTAGATTTTCGGAGAAGTAATTCTTGTTGCTGACATAAATGCTGTTTGATTTTCAGAAAGAGAGGATGGAAAAGACTATTGAGACTGTGCGAACCAATTTCAATTCCATTAGGACGGGGCGAGCAAACCCAGCTATGCTTGACAAGATTGAGGTATGGATCAATTTTCTGGTTAGTTCTCTAATTTTTTTTGGTGCAGGAATGTTCTTAATACATGGAGAAAAATGTATGATCTGGTTGGATTTAACCAAAACGAAATCGGGAGAAATACTGTATTAATTCATGCACAATTCTGGGAGTAAATAACGCTTCATGGATTACACGCGTTATATTTATTTTAAACTTTTAATATAAAGACCTTGCTATAAAATTGGTCACTTCTGTAGCGGTACTTTTCATTTTAGTGAATGCTTATTTGAGGTAGGATGATATATTTTCTATTAGTTCCTCGTCCTGTAATTATCTATTAGAGCTTCTGGAAACAGTTTTTTAAGAACCACTTACCTATTTGCGTTGTCATGATGACAATTGTTAGTAGTGAGTTAAGTAATGTTCAATTTTGGGGTTATATTTTCTAAGAATAGTTTTTATGGATTGCTTTTCTAGGTGGAGTACTATGGAACTCCAGTTAGCTTGAAGAGCATTGCTCAAATCAGTACTCCCGATGCAAGTTCCCTCTTGGTCCAGCCTTACGACAAATCCAGGTATTTCATGTGTTAGAGGGTTGAAAAGAGTAGAGAATTGCCAAAGAAAGCACCCGATCTTTCTGCATTCTGTCTTTTGCAATATATACATGCTTGCAGTAGAGAGAGAACTGGATAGTTTGTAAAATATTTTTTGTATGATTGTGATCCTTGCCTTTTTACTGGCTACAAGGTTTTTGCCAAGTTCTAAATAATTTTAATATTGGAAATGTATCTTGTAATTCTACATCGAGAATCCTTCTTCTCTCTGTTATTCTATTTAATCTTTTGAATCTCTTTTAAAATCTATAATTCAGCTTAAAGGCTATAGAGAAGGCAATAGTCAGTTCTGATCTTGGTATGACTCCAAACAATGACGGTGAAGTTATAAGATTGACCCTTCCACAGCTAACATCAGAAAGAAGGAAGGTATTTCCTCTTTTTTTTAAAGATCTTTTAACTCTTCAGACAAATTATGCCGTACATCTGGTAAATTCTGTTGCAATATGAACTCTGATGTTGATGACTAATCAGTAAAGCACTTAATAGATGCTTCTAAAGAACTTAATTATAGTATTTGTTGTCTTTGAATTTGTGAGTACAGGAATTGTCAAAAGTTGTAGCGAAACAGGCTGAAGAAGGAAAAGTACGTTTATATTTCTTGGATGGTTTCAGCAAAGTCATATATTTTTAATTTTTTGTGGACATTGGTACATTATATCAATCTTAAAGAGTATTGTGAGTTTACTTAACCATATATTTTGAAACTATACCTAAATTGTCAACTGCCATCTCTTCTACTCCCCCATGTTGCACATTTGAGCTTGGTATGAAATTTAGTTTCATGTTCGAACAAATTTGGAATCAATTACTTGTAAATATTCTCGGACTCTTGGAAGAATGTTTAGATGAAAAATTTTCATTCCAGTTCACATAATGTAATTGCAAGGCTGCATGTTTTCATTTAATCTTTAAGGATAAATGACCTTATTGGTCCTTAAACTACGGTAAAAGTTACATTTTGGTCCTTAAACTTTAAATTTTGTCAATTTGGTGCTTAAACTATAAAAAAAGTTTCGTTTTAGTTATTTTCATTATATATTTCATTTTATTCTTAACTGAAAGAGTATATGAGACACACGTGCTCTATTACTATACTTATTTCATATGTAGAAGCATATATCAGCACTTTTAGAAGACTAGAACATGAATTGAAGCAGTTTTGAAATTGACTTATTGGATAAAAAATAAGCTGCACATTTGACAATAAAATATTTTAAAATTATCCAAAGTATGATATTTTGTTAAAATCAATAATATAGAAGGAAAGATGTTCTAATGTGATGTTTTTGTTAAGTATAAAATATGATGTATAGCAAATAAAACCAATATGACGAAATTTAAAGTTTAGGGACTAAATTGAAAATTTTCCCAGAGTTCAAGGACCAGTAGAATTATTTATCCTATCTTTAATTATGGATCCGTTTGATTGACCTCTGCGAAATGCTATAGGTGGCATTGCGGAATATACGAAGAGATGCTTTAAAGGCCTATGAAAAACTCGAGAAGGTTTAAATCATTAGATCCCACCACTGATTCATTTTTTATCTCCATTCTCTGGTTGTTGCTTTTTGGACTTTCTTTTTTTGCCCTTTTGGCTTGATTCCATCATAGTCTTGACTTGCTCTCATTTTTGCAGGAGAAAAAGCTCTCTGAAGATAATGTGAAGGACTTGTCTAGTGATTTGCAGGTACCTTGCTTTTTGAGTAGTTTATTCCTGCTATAGCGACCTTTTTTTACAGGGTCTTTCTTTTAACAGAATAGAGGGTCTTTCTTTTGTCTACTCTTTTTTAAGTGTTTTTCCCTACATTTCATAGTTATTACTATGTCTTCTTATTCAGTACTTGTATTTACTACGCTGTCTTTTGGTGTAGAAATTGACAGACGAGTATATGAAGAAGATTGATACTGTTTTCAAACAGAAAGAGAAGGTATAAGTCGTGCAAACCTTTATTAAAGTCATAGAAGGAAATTTGTGCTTTTAAAATGTCTATACTTCTCGATACATAGTTTTGCCGGAATAGTTAGAGAGACTGGAGAATGATCCATATTGCATGAAGAGCCTTGATTGATCATCATGCATTTTTTATAGCAGTCTTTGCTATTGCCAGTGTATTACACCTGTTCTGTACTTATATTGAACTCAGTGCTGCTGATATTGTACTGATGCTTCTGGTTTCATTTGTGTATCTTGTGCTTGTCTTTCAGGAGTTGCTGAAAGTATAGTGTGATTGCCGATAAAGATGTAAATGCTTGAGCTTTCGCCTGTAGCGAAGTTGGGGCTGGCCCCCATTTTTTGTTTTCGCATTACTTGTACTGCTATTGCATGCCTCTTATACCCGCTTTACAGAAACACACTGGATTTAAAAAGATATTCCGTTCCAAATGTGACAGGCTGAAAGCCATTTTGTGGATAAGACTTCCATTAGTTTGTATGGCATGATTTTTTGTCGATAAGACTTCCATTAGTTTGTATGGCATGATTGAAAAATATTCAAAACCAAAAGGTTCAGAATGATCTTAACTCTCCCATGTGAATGAAAAATAGAAGAAAGAAAGTCGTGTCCAACAAGTGTTTCCATCTTGAATGAAGGAAGCATTGGCATGTATTTAGGTTGTGGTGTTACTACATACTAGTAAAGGTATACCGCTTACATGTACATTTCTAGTAGGTCCTAAACAAGTGCTTCATTGCATTGCTCAAAACAAAAGGATGTGACATAGATCTCACGTGGAGCCGGCCTACTGGAGAGCTGTGCTTCAAAGACGCGTATACAACTAAAAAGAATGGATAGACAGACCTTTAGGCCGCCACCGTTTTGATTGGCCTCTTAGTATATTCAATTAACAATTCTATACATCTTCCTCGATGGTAATTGCCAATCCACCTTCTGTCGTTTATTCTCAGCCAAAAAGAAAATAAATGGCCACCAGTTTACAAACGACTTCTCAGGTAATTTCTCTCCAACAATTTGCTTGATGCTCACAAATATAAGTCCAAGCCAAGAAAAGCAAAATTCAATGGGTTGTGTAGAAATAACTAATCTTGGCCAACCTTGGGATCACGTGCATGGATTAACATTAAGCAGGGTTACTTTCCAATCCTAATAGATACATTAGGGCACGAAGAGTTGAAAACTTGGAAAAGAAAAGATTTCATAAAAATTGAAATAACTCTCATAAAAATTGAAAGAACTCCTATCGATGGGTTTCATAAAAATTGAAAGAACTCCTCTATTTCTGTAGGAGAGAGACTAAATTGAGCTTGACATCTTCTTTGGCTTGTTTGTCAAACGGATCCTCACCAATATAAAGATCCAAAATTGATCGACACAGGAGTTTGCTCTGAATACTTCCTACCTCCTTCCCATCAACTACAAAAACAGTTAACAAGTATTAAGATTATATATAAAAGAGCTAAGAAGGGTCGAACTCCAAAAGCTATCTTTTCATTACCTGTTTAAAGCTATCATTAATTTACTTACCTGTTCAAAGCACTTGTTTACGTTTAATTTTATTCGGGTTTTGGTTTGTTCTCTGAGGTAGTTAGGTGTTCTGATTTTCTTGTAACTTAATTGTTGTCTTTTACGTTGGATGTGGGATTATATGTTACCATGGGGCTCGTTTCTCTCTGAGCTGCACCCCATACCCTAAAAGAGTCATAAGCCAAAATTGCCCCAACCAGTAATCACTCTCTCTTCCTCTATCATTTACACATTAGGTGAGGATGAACGTGTTCTTGCATCTAAACATTCTTAGATAGATCCAAAAAGTAGAAAGTAGTTGATGATCCATCTAGAATCAAACTGAAACAAACAGTAGAAAATGCTGCAATTGTAAAGCATTTAGGTCGAGCAAGATTGTCGTGAAGATCCTGGACACACCCATGGCTAGTCACAATCGGGGCATCATATCATGTTCCTGTTTGGAATTAGCCCCATGGATATTGGATATGCCATTTTTGGAAGAATTTTTCTCATTTATTTTCCATCAATTGGAAAAATCTTTTCACAAACGTATCATTTCTCTTGCAATAATTTTTTTACAAAGTGAAAGTAGTCATATTTTCAAGTTCATATAAGTTTGTTGGTTTAAAGAGTGGGAATATGCAGGTAATGTGAATGCACTTATAATAAAATTATATAAACTATCAGTTTATATCCTGATGCCATCCTAATTGAAGGAAGCTAAGGAACATCTTACTTGTAGTTCGAAGTACATAGCCCCGTTCCCTCACAAGCTCAATCACAGATCCTCGCGGTATTTTATATTCATCTTTGAACTGAGAAGTGAACCTGCAATTTGTTTTGGCCATCAGGCTGATGATAAGCTAATACTACATAACACCCCGTTTCCTAAACCAAGATTCGCCACCAGCTCTACTACAAGCTAACAAGGTTAAGGTTAATTAAAAATTCCCAGTAATCAACCTTACGTGTTTTTTTTAACCATGGCTGTAGTAGTGAAAGATTCACCTTTGAAGAAGTTCTCCATTATCTGATCCACCAAACTTTTGTAGCCTGCTTCCCACTGACTCCTCAAAAGCACTTCGCACAGATCGAATGCTCAATTTGCTGTAAATTATTTGAAGCCTAACAGTCATGCTTATATCATTTTCCAGCAGGTCATCAGTAAACTCTCTGTTTTCTTTGATTTCAGAAGTAGACAATTTCTGGTACTTCTCACCCAGAAATTTCTTCACGTCATTTTTATCAGCATAAACACCTGTTTAAAATTACATAATTTCCACTAATATTAGACATAAAACTAGCCAAAGTAAGTATGTGAGACATGAGCCAAATATACTAGTCATTGTCAAAGCCTAGCATAACACACATCAAACAAATACTTTACACGTTCGTACTACAAAGTATCTGAACTCTGGTCCTATTTATAATCAACTCAATCCGGTCACCATCACTAAGACATACCCTTATCCTAGATTCTAAAAATCCACAAAAGCGTCATAATATTCTCGGAAAAAAATTACTAAAATCAAAAAATGTTTTAAACCAAAATTTTAATCTTTCCTGTTGCAAATAATTACACATAATTCTCACTTAAAAGTCCTTATCATTAAGAGCTGAGAAATAGCGCGCATAGAACAGTAAGAATAAACCAAACATACTAATTTTGTTCAAAGAAAGCTTAGTTAAGATAATAGTGATACCAAATGCGTAAACATCGATGTTCTTCAACCCCAAAATGGTCTTTCTCCTTAACCCAATTCCGAGAAGTCGCCGGGAATCGGCCAGAACCGAAGGGAACGAGATCCCTGTCCTCGAATCAACGATCGGGTCGGAAGACCCGGCCAGAGAGAGTGACCCCAAAAGGGGTGCCGTACGATTAGCGAAGAAGAAGTTTAGTGCCTCTTCGAGAAAAGGGTGCTTTGGGTTCGTAGAGCCTTTAGAGAAGACTGCGACTCCGGCCACCGCGGCCCCTGCAGCTGCTGCGGCGGCTGAGGCGACGGTGAGGGCGGCGGCGGCATTGTACGGACGTGAGGTGGCGGAAGGAGTCTGAGTTTGCCTTGCGGGCTGAGAAAACGAGAATGGGAATCGGAGTGAAACCATGGCGTTGTTTTCAATAAAATACAATGTACAGACACTCACTAGACTAGCTGCAGCATTTTTTTTTTTTGAAAGAGTTTCATGGATTATGTGGTGGAGAATAGCATGTGCTTCGCACGTGAGTGTCATTTTGGGCCTCTTTTAGGGTTGGTCTGTTTTGGGCTTGAGAAAATTACATGGATAGGCCTAATTTGGGCCCATATGACTTTTTAAAGCATTTTTCTGCAGCATTATTCCGAAAATATCATTTGTAGTTGTGTCAAGGACTCCTTGACTATAGGTCAAGAGCTTCTTGACCATAGAAAAAAGACTATTATTTAGGACTTTTTTTTTTAATAGTCAATAAGTTTTTTGACCATAGGTCAAGATGTCATTGACACTTCTAAAATATCGTTTTTTTTTTTAAACGCACAAAAAAAAAATAAAATCATTTGGGCGCAACCCGCAAGTTAGTCCTTTCTAGATTTGGATCTTGAAAGGCTTCAATTGGACCACCATCTTATAAACACTGTTTTTGGTGGGCTCCGCTGAGGGAAGTGGACCTGACTAGGAGAAATTTGGGCCCAAATGACTTTCTATTCTAAACTCTGTGATAATGTGAGGGACGAGTGTCACAAATAAGTCATCATCAGTCACTAATATAGTGGCTACCTGTCACCATCCATCACTAATGTTGTCTCTGAAAAATTACTTTGAATGAGAGTTCTTTTATAAAAAGCAGTTTTAAAACTCAACTTTTGTAATATAGCAGTTAATTAAATCTGTTTAGAAAAATGTAGTAGTTTTTACCAAAAAATACCCNCTTGACCTCTGTTACTAAGCCTAATTTCCTCGTTTTGAATAATAATCCTAAAAAAAGTCATTTTGGCCCAAATTACTCATAGTCAAGTCCATATCCTCTCAGCTGAAGGCTGAAGCTTCTTTTTAAAGCCCAAAAGATATAACGTCTAAAGCATGGGTTTGGACGCATTTAGGAGCGTTTTGGTAGCTAAACACTCTCCTTTCAAGAACCATCAATCAAAGTTAATAATAAATTTTGATTCTGTTAATAACCGCTTTTAGTAATTAAAATTCCTTTGAAATTGATTAGGTGAGGACAAATAAGAAACAAAACATAATTTTCCAAAAGCAAAAATGGTATAAAGGGAATTTGCTAAAATAGTCAATCTCTTTAGCAATTTTAGTAAGATGCTTATCATTTTAAGTTTTAAAGTAATTGATAACATGATTATGAGAAATTACTCGACTACCTTCAGGTGGCTTAATAACACTTCAAGCATTGTCGAGTAGCGTCGAGTATTACAGAAGACATTCTAGTCTTTAAAACAAGGAGACTCTAGTCTTTAAAATGAATTCATAAATAAAAGATGCTCTTTAAATTCATAAATTCACAATAATATTATTGAAAAAGACTAGTTACTAAAGAGGCTCTTTTGCATAGAAGCTCATGGTATAAATTATAGAAAAAAAAAACGCTGTTAGTTAGGTCTAATAAGTAGTGATAGTGATCTATTTTTTGTTTCATTTTAGAGTACCATTTTTCAGGACGAATTTTTAGGAATAGCCATTTTTTTTTTTTTTATGGTTGATAGTCACTAGTCAGAATTAATTATGTGTAATATGATTACCGGCCATGACTCATAATAAATGACTAGTTCTAGAAAAATCTTTTATAAAAAATGGAAAAAAAAGTCATTTGGACTCAAAACACTCTTATTTATTAGTCTCGTTCATTCCTATAACCGTATTGGCCGAAAAGGGAATATCCAAAATCTAAACCAAATCTTTTCTTTTATATTTGCTTTCTCTGACCGAGGTCCTTACGTAAAGCTTGTCGTTTGTGAGGAAGTGCATGCATATTTGCTGTATATGACATCCAGAACTTCTCACATCCATGTTTATTGAGTAATTAATTAAGGACTTCTGACATGCAAACTTTCTTGCTGTAAAGTACAGATCATAACCCAAAAGTGTTGTAATTCGTTTCATTTTCAAGAAGTTTTGGCTGTTTTTGCTTTTTACTAATCAATACAAGTAAATTAATTAATAGGTCACTGATAATTGTAGCTTATTGCAATTTTTTATCAAGTCAATTCCAAGTTCCATTCCATTGTGTCATGATGAGATATGTCAAATGTTAAAAAAGTTGCATAAATTTATGAATAAGACGTAACCCAACAGCCCATAAAAGTCTTTGGTCAATTATTTTCAAGGTATGGGCCACTCTGGAGCTTAGTCAAGTGTTTGAATCGCAATCTAAATCCTAATTGTTAAGCATACGATGATGATCAAAAATAACAAAAACATGGTTTTTCCGTATTGCATGGAGTTGTGAGGATTAAAAGGTACGTAATTAATGATGGGAAAGGATTGAAAAGAATCTAAAATCATATTATTGCTTTTCTTTTCAGTCCTCAAGATATGAAACATGAGAAGGCAGAATATATATGTACCATATATTTATATGTCCAACGGCGTACTCACACTACGGCCCCCGAATTTTTGAAAAACTTCTTTTATATATATATATATATACACTATATATATTTATTTGAGGGAATATAACATATATATATATATATATATTGAAACCTTTTCCTCTATAAATTATTTTATTTTCCTATTTTATTTCAATTTAATTTTAATTATTTATATAACATTTAATAACTAACGTATACGTAATTTTGGAAATAAAAAATCCTTTAAATAATATTTTTTGTATTTCTATATCTGATCTCAATCAAAATTAAATTATATTTATTTCTCTAATTCTTAATAAATTCAAAATATATATTTTTATTTTCTTTATCTTTTTTACTTTTCTAGTTTTGTAATAAATATTTGGTTATGAATTTATGATATTTAAATACATATATATTATATAGGTAATATGTTTGTAAATCTTACATAATTTCTTATCTTCTACTAGTGTGTAAATTTTTATATAATAAATAGTTTCTTAAAGTGTAAAAATTTAAAATTTATTTATGCTCACCTTAGGTAACCTATACATTTATTCTTAGTTGTATTTATGGTCTATTTTCATCTTATTTCTTTGAGAAATTTGAAATTATAATATTTACGCTTATATTATAATTTGAAACTTTTTGTTTCAATTAATAATATTTCTTTGAGGAGTCCGTTTATATAAAAAAAAAAAATTACGCACACCAATTTCTAGTCTACCATTGTATATCAATTCTTCATTGGTTCTACCTACTATAAAAGTTTAATTGAATTGACTACATGGCTCAAAACCATCTTGTGTATGATACGAACTTTTTTGTGCAGGCGATCGTGCTAAATGGGAGGCCCAATCCATCTGCTATTTGTAGATAAAGTTTAAACAACATAGGATATGGCTATGTCTACTTATAGGAATCTCTCGACATGATTTTAATTTGCTGACACTAACTTGGTAACCGACGTTATTGAAAGTCATATATATGATATATGTGCCGGGTTAATTTCATTGCTCTAGACCTAAATTAGTTCTTATGGGACCAAAAATAAATGAGTTTCTATTGGCCAACACACATATTTACATATGATATATATATATGTACACATAAATATATAGAGGATATAGAGTGAGCATTTTCATTAAACGCAGATCATACATATTAGAGTTGCTAATGGGAATTGGGAGAAAAAGCTGAAATGCTTTCATTGGTCAATAATATATCTTTATTCAACATTGAACGTATGCTACTTTTTTTTTTTTTTTTTATAAGAATACGTATGTGACTTTGCTGACATTCACTTTTTTTGACTGTAAAAAACTGACATTAAATTGGTAACTAAGCAATCGTTGAAACTTACGTATGCTATTCTTTTTTCTTTTAAGGGATAAAATTATATATATATATATATATATATATATATTGTTAGAGCAGTTCTTCATCAGCTCATATGTCTCTGAACTGCTGATATTGTATCCTCCAACTGTCCACGTGTCCTTGCTATCCCAAAGAGCTTTTGACTTCAGTCAGGATCAGAGAGGCGGGGGAGGCCACCTATAAAGACTTTCTGATACTTAAGTCAGTTGTTTATCTCTGATTTAGGGCAGCAAAGATTTAGTTTTTTCTTTGTATGAGTATATCTTTTTTATATTTCTTTTTGTATACATACATGCCTCTCTTTTGGGGACGCATGGCTCATATATATAGTCCTGAAATTGTGAACCTCATGGTTCTCAATCTCAGGACCGAGTACCTTTTTTCATCAGGACTTACTCCAGAGATCACGGGCCGAGATTACCGTGATTCTCCCTGCATCGTCGTAGCCTAGTTTCTGCTGTCCCCTATGGCTCAAGTCTATCAGGGGCGAGATTTGGACAAACTACCGTTCTGTCAGGACGGTTTGTCCTATATGCACACTTACTCAGGATTGCATTAAATGCTCTGTCTAGGTCTGGAGCTGTGAGTTGCTTCCCATTGTACTCTGGTGGAAGACCCTTGGGGCTCCCGACTCCCAGCTGTCGAGATAAGAATCGGACTAGGCCGAGTCTATCCATGGTCTGGGATAGGCTTGGCCCTAGCCTCGGACAGCCCATGGGCCTATGTGGTACCATGTGCAACTCGTGTGGCCTTTAATTAGTCACTCTGGATACGTGTCGGACGGTGTGCCCCGTTTATGACTTGTTCTGATACTTAATCATTCACGTAGAGTATAATTTAGGAACGGGTCCCACAACTGCCCCAATTTCCCTAGTTGATAGATTCGTATCCATCAAGTGGAAAAATCGTTTCTCCGTTCTTCCAATTTGAGGGATACGCGTGGCTCCCCAATTACCGACGCGGAGGCACGCCATCCCATGTCACAATTTTTTCAAACTTTGAAATTCTGACACTTTGGTCTTCCTTGCTCTACCCTTCTTCAGGAAAAACTCTTCGGCTCCCCTTCTATAAAAGCCGCATTTACGCTCATTTCTTACTTTACCAAAATCTCCAAGTATTTCAGCTTTCTCAAATCTTAGGGTTTCTGCATCTTCTTTTTCCTAGAACCTTTTGTCTTCTTCGATCACATCTAACACAATGGCCCTGGAACTGAGTCAGAAACTCTGCCCCGTTGCGGATTCTGAATTAGGGTCGTTGAGAAGGCAACTCTGCTTTCCCAGCGGAGTCATTTTAGAGAGGGTCGACGGTCCAACGGACTGTTACCTTTACCCCTCTGCTCCGGAAGGCTCCATCGTTCTGGGGAGGGCATCTAGAGTGGTTGCGGTTTTCTCTCCCTCCTTTAGTCCATCAGTTCTTTAGCCTCGCGGGGATTCATCCGATGTAGCTCAACGCTAACAGAATCATGATCTTGATGGGATTTTTCGCCCTGTCAGTCCTCTATAACATACATATAGACCTGGAGGTGGTCTTTTATGCCAACAAGCTCACCCTCATCCCCAAAAAGAGCTCCTACCCCACTTTCTACCTTCAACCACTCCCAGAATACCATATTTTCTGGGGCTTGCCAACGTCAGACAAGCAATGGGACTCCTACTCTAGGCTATATGCCGTCGGAGGAGCGTGGTGCTCTCCTTGGGTGAATGGGGAGTACTTCCAAGTTCCTTCGTTTTTTCTGCAGAGTAAGTACTAGGTCGGGATTTTTGGGTGTGCGTTTACCTCGTCTGTTATTACTCACGATATTTTTCCTTGTGTAGCCTCTGTGGAAGAAAGCAGATTTGAGCCGCAATTGTCAGCGGGGAGGCTCAACGAGCTGGAAGGGATCGTCATCTTTGGGTCCCCTATGGATTGCCGATACATCCAAGCCACCCTGAACCCTCAGATGATGAATATGATGCCTAGGATGATCTCATACCCTCCCTTCCCGCTGGATACCTGGGTCATCATAAAGTACCTGCAGAGCCAGCTCGACGCCCCGGCTTTGAACCGATTCCGTTGCGATGAGCAGAGTCGCATCTCCATGGTGGGTCGTCAGGTTACGGCGTCGAGCCAGTTGGCGGGTCCCTTCGACCTGGTGGTGCCGACTAACCACGAGCTTGAAGAGGCCGTAAGGCTCGTGGCCGAGGAGTGCATCAGGCTCCGTAGAGAGGAATCCGCCGCCCCCAAGAGAGTTAAAGGTGAGTTCATTTTCGCATTCTGGAGCTCCGTCGATCGAGTTATAGCTGTGTTCTAACTACGTTGCTTGCTCTTTATAGGTTCTGATGCAGGCCCTTCAGCAGACCCCTCTCCAGTTAAGGGAAGTGCCGCTACGCACAAGGCTCGATCCAAGGTATTCGCTGGTCAGTGTCTTGTGGTGTCTTCAGAGGACGAGGCACCTGCGGTCCCCTCCTCCGATGCTAGCGGACCTCCGACTCGGGAGACGACGGCCATAAAAGTCGTTTATGGCAAGGGGGCACCTTCGAGCCTGCCTGGGGAATCTGCCACTCTGACCTCTTCCTCCTTCCACTCTGGTTCGAAGACGAGCACGAGGTCCGATGCTGCTTGCCCCCGTGGAGAGATCGCTGAGCTCAGTGGGGGGCTCTGAGGTTGAAATCTCGATTGTCCTCCCCTCCTCTGGTCCCAATAAAGCGGCGTCATGAGGCCGACTCATTCAAAGAGAATGAGGGCCCGGCAGGGAAGAGGAGCAGAATTGCCCCCTCTTCCGATAGTGATGATGATGGGGCTACGCTGACCCTCATGAGGAGGAGAAGGTCTGCGCGCGGCGGCCCGTCAGGGGGAACTGGTCAAGACAAGATCGAAAAATCACATTCAGGCGGGGCTCCAATGGGGGCAGCAGTAGTCGCCGTGGTGTCTTCTGCTAAGGATGTGCCACCCCTAACTGTTACCGAAAGCATGCTCGGCGATGCCCAGCTTTCTACCGTCTCTACCACCACTGCTTCGGGAGCGTCGAAAAGAGCTACAGAAGCGTGTCCGATGGGAGGAGAGGGTGTCCTCGCGGTTGGCAGGGTGGAGTCGCATTCCTCAGACGTGGACAACACCCAAGGGGAGGGTCTAGCTGCGAAGCCCGAGTTGGAGGTGCTCTCCTTGGAGAATGTCGAGTTCATCGCTGGCCGTAACATTGCGCAGGTTTGGCTCGTCTGGCCACTACCTCCATTTTTTTTTTGTCATCTTCGCTGAATACTGACTTCCTTTTCTTGTATCTTGCAGCTAGCCGCCGTCTAATCCTTCTATTCTTCTCGCATCAGGGAGCTGATCGGGGAGTTGAACTCTCGTTCTGCGCTAGCCGAGCGGAGCGAGGCCACCTTTGCCAAGTTGAGGGCTGACTTCGACTTGTATCGGAGCCTGGATGAGGCTAGGGTTGGCAGCGTGGTGGCTCATGCTCTGAGTGTCGAGAGGGTCAGGCGCGAGGAGCTGGCTACAAAGTTTGCTGAGGCGGAGGCCAGCAGGCTCTCTTAATCTGAGGCCGCTAGGTTAGCCCAAGACGAGCTCAAGATCAAGGAGCAGGACTTGCAGAACGCAGGGGCGGAGATGGGGCTGGCCTTCATCGCTCGCGATAGGGCCATCGATGATGCCAAAGAGGCAAGGAAGGCCGAGGCGAAAGCCAAACTGGAGGCCCATTCCCTTTAGCACAGACTCAACCGGTCCAATGAGATAAACCGACATCTTTGCTTAGGTCACAAAAATTTGATGGGGGCTCATACAGAGCTGTCTCGTAAGCACGGCGAAGATCTCGCCGACATTAACACTCTTTTGGTCGACTTGTCGCAGCGGCAAGCAGAGCTGAGGCTGGCGGCGTTGAGGGACATACTGGTAGACACGGAGAAGTTGAAAACGAGGTACCAGAGGCAGGTGGATGTCCTTTCTGCAGAGAGCTACAGGTCTGGTTAGGAAAACAGGGAGTTCGAAAACCACATAGAGGTGGTAACGCCAGACCAGTTCGATGAGCAGAAAGGTATCGGAAGGGACCATTATTCCATCAAGCACTATATGCAACAGCTAGGGGATGAGATCAACATCGTGTACCCTACTGATGTGCTGAAAATGCTCAACGAAGAAAAAGACGGGCACTCTGCATCCGCCTCTATTACTAAGGAGATCGTCCTCGCTTCCGATCCGCTAGAGCAAGCCTCGGAGGTTCCTTGCAGTCAGCCTGATCTTGGGGCCTTAACTGGTGATGGGTCTGGTGCGGTCGTTTTGTCCAGTGATGACTCCGACCCTGGCATGCCGCCCTCTGCCGGAGCTAGACCAAGTACCAAAATCGGCCGCGCTCCCCTGGCCGGAGGTAATTAGGGCCTCTTGCTCTGTGTATTTGTAAAGTAGACACTCATTGTAACCATTAATTTAAATAATAGAAACCGTGTTGTTTTTCCAAGTTTATTCCATTCTCTTACCCCTTTCATTGACCGCGTTTAGTGTTAGGGTCAGATATCGTATATGATTTCATTCCCTTGTCGGCAGCGTGGCCAGTGTTTGGGTTTGATCTGGTTGTATATAGTTTTGAGTTCTTAGTGAATTCTCCTCGTACTTTGATCGACTAGATTAACTTTGGAGACCAGGATGTGAGTTTTGGCCCATCCGGTTTTGAGGATATATAACCTCTGTTATGACTTGTCTTGGCAGAATTCGACCCACGCATGTGGCTGGATTTCTCTGACCCCAAATGGAAACGTGCTAGGAACTAGCTCCAGGGGTTGGTCGACCACTGTTTAGACCCGTCGCTACAGAGGAGAAGGCCTGGGCTCGGCTCTCATCGAGAGCGAACAGGGCGCTACCACTCTGATGTGTCCCTGCAAGTCCGTCCAAGACCTGCCTCTTATAAGTAGAGCTTCCGGATGTGCGTCCCTATCGACCATGCGCTTTGTACTTTTAAGAAATAATAAACAGAGTTTGATTTTAACTTCTGTCTTCATGTCTAGTCTTGAACTGGACTATTTCCAACGGGTAGGCTTTAACTCCGTTCATTCCCAGCTCACGCGTAATTAAACTGCTCTCTCAGTAGGGTCTGCTTCCAACGGGTAGACCCTGACCCTGCTTTCCTTTGTCTCGCACGTGGCTAAAATGCTTTCTGGGGAGGGTCTGCTTCCAATGGGTAGACCCTGACCCCGCTTTCCTTCGTCTCGCACGCGGCTAAAATGTTCTCTGGGGAGGGTCTACTTCCAATGGGTAGACCTTGTCCCTGCTTTCCTTTAGCTTTTTGTATAGCTAAGATGCTCCTTAGGGGGGGGTCTACTTCCGACGGGTAAACCATGTCCGTGCTTCCCTTTGAGGGCAAGTTGCAAGCTTTCGCCGCGCGACTCTTGCTTCTTCGTACGTTTTCTCGGGCCATCAGCAATCCTTTTATTACACGATGTGATTCCTATAGTACGATCGTTTTCGAGGTCTGCTGATAAGTTTTTGGCTGCGCAGCTTTTCCCTCTTCGTACGTCTTCTCGGGCCAGATTCCCATAGTACGATTGTTTTTGAGGTCTGCTGGCAAGTTTTTGGTTGCGCAGCTCTTTCCTCTTCATACGTTTTCTTGGGTCGTCGGCAAGCGACGTGATCCCCATAGTACGATCGTTTTTGAGGTCTGCTGGCAAGTTTTTGGTTGCGCAGCTCTTTTCTCTTCGTACGTTTTCTTGGGTTGTCGGCAAGCGACGTGATCCCCGCAGTACGATCTTTTTTGAGGTCTGCTAGCAAGTTTTTGGTTGCGCAGCTCTTTTCTCTTCGTACATTTTCCTGGGTCATCGACCAATGACGTGATCCCCACAGTACGATGGTTTTTGAGGTTTGCTGGCAAGTTTTTGGTTGCGCAGCTCTTTTCTCTTCGTATATTTTCTTGGGTCGTCAGCAAGCGACGTGATCCTCACAGTACGATTCTTGATTGCGTGAATAGTGCATGGGGTCTGCCACTGTGGGTAGACCCCTTTTCCATAGCAATCCAAAGGATAAATCCGTGTGGCAGAAAATTTGACCTGTTTTGGAATTAAGCTTTTTAATAAAATAAGCATTTACACGGGTCTTAGAACATTTAGAAGCGTCTCACACGTGATACTTTTTCAAGTACTGAGCGTTCCACGTGTTTGGTAGGCTTTTCCCGGTCTTGAGTTCTTTCAGGACATACGCGCCATTGTCAAGTACTTTCATCACCTTATAGGGTCCGACCCAATTGGAGTCTAGCTTCGAGGAATTCCCTGTTCTGACCTTCAAGACCCAATCCCCGGTATTAAAGCACTAACTTTCTTTGCGTAGTAGGACCTGGCCTGCTGGTGGTATGAGGCCAAGTGGACCAAGGCCATGTTTCTTGTTTCTTTCAGAAGGTCTGTGTTGTGGCTTAGCTGTTGCTCGTTTATTGGGGTATCCTTTACCACTTCGGAGCGAAGGGTCGGGAGGCCAATCTCGGTCGGGATCATAGCCTTCGACCCGTAGACCATGGCGAATGGCATTCTTCCTGTCGACCTCCGCTCCGTGGTTCGATGGGCCCATACAACGGCCGGTAGCTCTTCTAACCACCTGCCTTTATCCTCCTGCAAGTTCTTTTTGATATTGCTAAAAATGGCCTTGTTCGTAGCCTCTGCTTGGCTGTTTCCCTGAGGGTAGTTCACGGATGAGAAACTGAGCCTTATATCATACAACTCACACAGTTCCTTGAGCTTAGCATTCTGGAACTGTGTGCCATGATTAACGTGTATCTCTTTCGGAATCCCGTACCGACAGATTATGTTTTTCTAAATGAAGTTAATCGTGTCTGCCTTACTAACGGTCACATAGGCTTCAGCTTCTACCCATTTGGTGAAATAATCTGTGGCCAGCAAGACATACCTTCTTCCCCTTGGACTTCTGGGGAGCTCTCCGACAATGTCCAGGCCCCATTTGGTAAACGGCCAAGGAGTTATGTTTGAATGGAGTTCCTCCGCAGGTTGGCATTTCAGGGGGCGAACCTCTTGCACTTATCGCATTTCTGGACAAATCGGGTCGCCTCGGTCATCATGTATGGCCAGAAGTATCCAGCCGTCAGAGCCTTGTGGGCGAGGCTATGTCTGTCAGAGTGGTTGCCGTATACTCCCTCGTGGATTTCCTCCATCAGTTTCTGTGCTTCGATGGGACCTACACACTACAGCATCGGTCCCATTGTCGATCTCCTATACAGTCGCTCACCCACCATCGAGTATCTGGCAGCCTTCAGTCTGATCGACCTCGCTTCTTGGGGGTCTGCGGGCAGGTTTCCCAACGCCAAATACTAGGTGATGGGATTCATCCACCCCTCGTCTACAGAGTCGGTTGCAAATACATGGCGTGTGGGGGTCTCCGAAGGGTCCCTCATGCTCTCGCCCTCTAGGAGAATCTCCACGTGTTCGGTCGTTTCCCCAATCGACTCGCTCTTAGCTAGCTCATCAGCCTTCTGGTTTATCTCCCTGGGAATCTGTTCGATATTGAAACCACTAAAGTGGGCTTTCGCCCCCTTTACCTTGGAGAAGTACCTGTGTGGTCTTGGCTCTTTTACTTCGAAGTCTCCCATAACCTGACCCGTGATTAACTGCGAGTCGGTCTTTACTACAATGCTCTCCACTCCGAAGTGCAGAGCCAGTTCAAGGCCTTGTAGCAGTGCCTCATACTCTGCCTCGTTATTCGTTGCCTGGAAACCGAGCCTCAAAGCTTTCTCTACTCTGAGTCCTGTTGGGGTCTGCAGGACTATCCCGATACCTGACCCTGAGGCATTTGTAGATCTGTCGGTATAGAGGGTCCAGGTTAAAGAGGGGCAAGGCTGAGACATTTGGAGCGGGTCGTGCAGCTCGCCGAAGGATTTGATTTCTATCAGGAAATCCACTATGACTTACCTTTTCTTCATCACTCGAGGTCGATACTTGATGTCGTATATTCCCAGTTCGATGGCCCACTTGGTCAGTCGTCCCGATAGATCCGGCTTGGCCAAGATTTATCGGATGGGGAAATCCGTATACATAGTGACCGAGTATGCCTCAAAGTATTGCCTGAGTCTTTTTTTAGCATTGACCAGAGCGAAGACCTCTGCCACACTATATCGTGTCTCGGCATCCAGGAGCATGCGGCTTGTATAGAACACCAGCTTCTGCTTGTTGTCTTCCTCGACGAATAGTACGGTACTAATCGCTACTTCGGACACTGCTAAATAAGCATATAGGTGCTCTCCCTCTGCTGGGGAAGCCAGGATAGGCGGATGACTTAAGTATAGCTTGAGATCCGTCAGTACCTTGTCCTGCTCCTCCCCCCAGGCGACAGTGGAGGTTCTCTTTAGGCACTGGAAGAAAGACTTATATCGGTCAGACATCTTGGAGACGAACCGGCTGAGAGCGGCTATCTTCCTGGCTAGGCGCTGGACCTCTCGAAGAGTCGGGGTCTCTGCACGTCTGCGATTAAGGACAACTAGGTCGGGTTGGCCTTAATACCCCTTCTGCTCATGATGTGCCCCAGGAACTGGCCGGAGGACACTCCGAATGCACATTTCTTGGGGTTCAGATGCATCCGATATTGCCTCAAAATCTGCAAGCATTCGTTTAGATGTCTCAGATGGTCTGATGCTTCTCTGCTCTTTACGACCATGTCGTCGATGTAGACTTCCATAGTCTTTCCTAGTAGCCTGACGAACATTTTTTCATCAGCCTCTGGTAGGTTGCCCCCGCATTCTTCAAACCAAATGGCATGCGTCTGTAACAATATAGACCTCACTCCGTAATAAATTCCGTGTGGATCTAGTCTTCCTCGTACAGGGGGATCTGGTTGTATCCAGAGTAGGCATCTAGGAAGCTCATCCTATCGAATCCCACCGTTGTATTTACCATTTGGTCGATCCTTGGCAGGGAAAAGCTATCCTTTGGGCAGGCCTTGTTCAGGTTGGTGAAGTCTATGCAAGTGCGGTCATCGCCATTTTTCTTCTTCACTACCACCGGGTTAGAGACCCAGCATGGGTATACGCATTCTATGATCAGGCTATTCTCCAGTAGCATCTCTACCTCCTTGTTGATCGCCCTGTTTTTCTCTGGCATGAACCTTCGTGGACTCTGCCTGACCGAAGGGAAATTGGGGTCTATGTTCAGCCAGTGGCAGGTGTGCGCGGGATCTATCCCGGGCATGTCGTCGTGGGACCAAGTGAAGATGTCTTCGTTCTATCTCAGGAACCCCATCATCTTGTTTTTTTCCTTCTCGGGCAGCAAGGCCCCGATTAAGACTACCTTCACCGGTTCTGCTTCTTTCAAAGGGACCGCCACCAATTCCTCAATCGTGGATTCTGGTCCATTGGACTCCTCTTCGATCTGCTTCATGTATGCTGGTAGGCGGTCCTTTGATTGCTACCCATCTCCGGCCGAGGTGCTCATGCTCGCATCAGCTCCCCTCAGGGTGGTTGAAAAATATTTCCTTGCAGAGGCCTGGTCTCCCTTGATGTCTATCGTATAGGTACCATCTCTTGATAGACATCTTAAGACCTGGTAGAGGGTGGAGGCGACCCCATTTATGGCGTGGATCCATCCTTTCCCCATGATGATGTTGAAGGAGGACTGGCAGTCGATGACGACGAAGTCCACATCTAGGCATCTCTCTGTAGCGCTAACCTTTAGGGTCACGATGTCCAAGGGGCTAACCTTAGTACTGTCGAAAGTGAACAGTAGCTAACAAGTCGGCCTGAGTGTGATTCGATTCAGGCCTATGCTCTCGAACGTGCTGAGGAATAGGATATCAACGCTGCTCCCACCATCGATCAGGACCCTTCCGACCAACGCGGAGTCGATCTGTAGCTTAATGACCAAGGGGTCATCGTGAGGTAGGCGCACCGTGGTCAGATCTTGCTGGGTGAAGGCGATGGGGGCGGCAGAGGTGCAACTTTCTCCCATCATCATATGGTTGACGGAATAGCCCATCCCCCTCAGGCACTTGACCATTTCTTCGGTCTTTTTGAGGCATTTTTCCTTCTCTTCCCGACCCTGGGTCAGCTCTAGTCTGCCCATGATGGTCGGGACTATCCTCAGGGCCTGTTCTCCTGATCCGGAGGCCTGGGTCTGCTTGTCTTTTTCAGGCTTGGTGGCATCTTCCTGCGGCTAGATTATGCCGGTCTTCAAATACTGCTTCAACTTGCCAGCATGGATCACCATCATAACTTGCGTGTAAAGGCTGCGATAGTTGATGGTGTCATGCCTGTGATCCTTGTGAAATTGGCAGTACATGTTCCTGTTTTTCATGTGCTCAGGAACGCCGGACTTAGGCAGGTCTTTGAAAATGCCCCTATCCCTGTTTTGGTGATAGATCACGTCGATCGGCATGTTGAGATCGTATTTTAGTGGTGGATCACGAGACACCTTCCTCCTCTTGCCGCCTTCTTGACCGCGTTGGGTGGGGGCTTCCTGTTTCAGGGTCGGCCCTTGGTCCGGCGTGGGCCTCTTTAACCCTTGCAGGGCCAGGGTTTATGCCGGCACTGTTGTTATCACAGCAGAGGCCTTGGATACTTTCTGGCGGCTTTCCAGCATCTTGAATACCCCTTCTGACTTTTCCTGGACGTCCGCCATATCGTACGGAAGGTTCAGAAGCAGATGGTCCGACAACATCGATCCCGGCTGTAGTCCCCTGACGAACGAGCCTGCGGCTTGGACTGAGTCAGCGTTGTGTACTATGGACTTCAGCTCTAGGAAGCGTGATAGGTATTCTCTCAGAGACTCGTTCGCGGTTTGTTCCAATCGGTCAAGATCTCGCATGGATTTCAGCTGCCTCCGGGCTCCTGCATACTGCTTCAAGAAAAGTTTGCAAAAATCTTCGAACCCGTTTATGGATTTCTCTGGGAGTTGTCTGAACCATAATAGGGCCGGTCCTGCCAGGATTGTAGAGAAGACTTTACAGGTCACAGCCTCGTCCCTGGTTTCCAAGGCCATCTTCTGCTGAAAGTGGTATATATGATTGAGGGGGTCAGACTTCCCTTCGAACGGCCTGAAGGTCGGGGTTGTGAAGTCTCTCGACTTGAGCTCCATCTGGATCCAGTCGGCGAAGGCCGTCCGGTTGATTTCTCGCACAGTTTGCTCTGCCAGATCATCGGGGTTCTGACTATGATGGGTTCCGAGCCTTTTACTCAGCTCCGCCATCATTTCTTGCTTCCAGTTGGGAAGCATACCCTCTGGGCATTCTTGGTGTCTTCTGTCCACTGTTGCTCCAGCTCGGGATGGCCTCGTCTGGCTTTGTCACTCTCTCTGCATCCGCGATCTGGAGGGGGCAGGAACTTCCCTCGGTGGTTGGCCCATAGACTCTTGTTGGATCTCTTCGTCAAAATCTTCCCTTCGCTCGCTCCTGGCTTCGCTTGCCAGCAGCCCTTCGAGGCGGGCATTATCTCTGCGCACTTCTGCGACTTCATCTTTTGAACTCAGGATGGCCTCGTGGGCAATCTCTGCCTTCCGGTTTGCTTCTGCCAAGACGGTGAGCATCTGGTCCAGCTTTTTCTCCAGACTCGGTTGTGCTTCCCAGGAGCTTCCTTCGGCGTCGGGACGTGTGCTCCTGGTTGTCATTCTCGAAGGTGCCATCCTACGCTGTATGGCCTTTTGTTCGGGGAGAGTGCGATCATGAAACTCCTACTCTTTTTCTCACGCTCAACGGTTTCCCACAAACGGCGCCAAACTGTTGGAGCGGTTCTTCACCAGCTATCTACGTGTCTCTGAACTGTTGATGTTGTATCCGTCAACTGTCCACGTGTCCTTGCTATCCCAAAGAGCTTTTGACTTCAGGCAGGATTGGAGAGGCGGGGGAGGCTACCTGCAAAGACTCTCCGATGCTTAAGTCAGTTGTTTATCTCTGATTTAGGGCAGCAAAGATTTAGTTTTTTTCTTTATATGAGTATATCTTTTTTTATTTCTTTTTGTATACGTACATGCCTCTCTTTTGGGGACGCATGACTCATATATATAGTCCTGAAATTGTGAACCTCATGGTTCTCAATCACAGGAACGAGTACCTTTTTTCATCAGGACTTACTCCAGAGATCACGAGCCGAGATTATCGTGATTCTCCCTGCATCGTCGTAGCCTAGTTTCTGCCGTCCCCTATTGACTCGAGTCTGTCAGGGGCGAGATTTGGACAAACCGCCGTTCTGTTAGGACGGCTTGTCCTATGCACACACCTACTCAGGATTGCATTAAATGCTCTGTCTGGGTCTGGAGCTGTGAGTTACTTCTCATTGTACTCTGGTGGAAGACCTTTGGGGCTCCCGACCCCCAGCTGTCGAGGTAAGAATCGGACTGGGCCTAGTTCATCTATGGTCTGGGATGGGCTCGGCCCTAGCCTCGGACAGCCCATGGGCCTATGTGATACCACGTGCGACTCGCGTGGCCTTTAATTAGTCACTCTGGACACGTGTCGGATGGTGTGCCCTGTTTATGACTTGTTTTGCCACTTAATCATCCACATGGTGTATAATTTAGGAATGGATCCCATATATATATATACATATATATATATATATATATAACACCTTATCTTGCTTAATTATTCAATCGATCTTTTATTGTGGACCTTTCTATCTTTCTTCTTATTCTTTTAATTTTCATATTTTTTAGAAAACCTAATTTTTAACTAGATACGTGATGCCGGCAGAAATAAACCACTTAATGAATTTCACATAATTTGTTGCGGTGAGATTTCCTCATCCCCTAAAATAAATGCTTATCATAACCTTTGAAAAAGAAAAATAGTTTTGTAACTTGTGTTACACTAGCAAGTTAACAACTGAAGATTTCATTTGTTAAAGACGTTTCTAAATTATATCCGTTACAAGTAGTCTTCAACATTTAATTATTTGTTATACTTATATGCACGAATAGATCGGTCTAGATTGGCCGGCTCATCAATCGGGTGGTAGTAAGCTAATACCTTCTCCTTCCGAAAAGCCAAGGTCCAATATTTTTGGGATAATAATAATAAAAAGAAACTATAAATACACAAACAAACTAGTCACTTTCTCAATTTTTGGTGAGAAAGGAAAGCATCAAGGGTGCAAGAAAAGGGTGAGATTCCATTATGCAAAGCAACAGTACTACGAAATACTTAGTGGAGTTAATAATCCCATTATTAAATCTATTTCCATGGATTGATCACTAATTATGCTTAAATTTGTTGCGTTTTTATTTTTTGCCCTTATAAGCAAGGTTTAACTACATGATATATATATATATATATAGATCTAATACTGGCCTATTATATTATCTTATCGCGTACATTCTCTTGTACGAGGTGACGACAATTTAAACTGGGGAATGTACTTGTACACTTTTAATACAGTGGTTATATTAATCCTTTTGTGCAGTGTACTTCATCAGCAAGGAAGACAACAGACTAGTAGTGGTTGGCATACGTATAGTTATTATAGAATAATTTAAAACTTGCATACTTACATAGTTTCTGGTAGTACTGCTCACCTGATATCTAAACGTAGTAGTCTAATAATTAATTATTAATCATTGGGAAAGAAATATAAATAATTAAATAAACGAACAAATCATATATACGTTTGTGTTTGCATATGCATAAAGGTTGTTTTTCTTTTTCCAAGGAAAACTCATTGTATTTGTCTAGTAGTGATCAGGGGATTCAGGATCAGTCTCGTGTTAAGAGATCTATATGCTCGTACAAAGACCCCCTTTTTTTTTTTTTTTCCTTTTTTATATTGCTATATATGAAGTGTCATACATTGATCTCGAGTTATGTGGTGATACTTTTGCTTTTGACCTCTGCTTATTACGACCACGTGACAGATATATATTGTTAAACTGCAATAGAAATGGTACATAGTGAACGTGACTACTTAATATATATCGACATATTTTATTTCCTTAATATCAAGTTTTCCAAATTGCAATGCCAGGATTTGGTTATGTTGCCTAACCTATAGAAGCTTTACACGTGTGACGTGTAGCATATAGCTTTACTAGTTGAGGAAATTGTGCGTGCATTATTCAAAGTTTATTTATTTATTTTTTTACTGAGCAATAAGAAAGTTCTTGGTTTTTCTAATATATGTTCTTTTTATACGTAGCTAGCTAGCTATAGGTAGCCTAATTAGCTGGCTGGTAATACTCTTTTGGAGCGCACAAGTGATACTCTTTCAAAGTGGATAATTAATCCACGCAGCAACTACAACATGGCGTTGCTGCTCCAATTAAACACTCGGAAATTTGTTTCGACAAAAACGACAAAACGCAAGTTCGAAAGAAAGGTGGCTAGGGCCATCTTTCGTCCCTTTCAGCTAAGGACAAAGACAAAGGGTAATATGGACATGACACCTACTCTAAGACTGTGTAGGCTGTGTTTGGTAGAGGGGAAAGGTTGAAAAAAAGAAATAATAGAGAGAAAAATGATGAGAAAATAGAAAAATAGGTGTTTGATAGGAGAGAAAAGAGAGGAGAAAGGAAAAATAGATGAAAAAATAGTACATAGGTCGAACCAACATTTTTTAGTCTCTTCAAATTAATTAGAGAGAAAAGGAAAAAAAAAATGTGATACACTTATAATGAGTATGAAATTACACAATTATTTTTAATTTTAAACAAATTAATATAACTAAAAAATATAATGTTTAATTTCACAATTTCACTGTTTCTTTCTTTTATGCATACCAAACAACATAAAAGAAAAGTAATTTTTCTTCCATCCACACGTATTTTCTTTTCCTCGTATATTTTCTTTTTATTTTTTTTTTCCTTCCCACCAAAAATAGCCAATTAAGGGTTGAAAGAAAAAAGCCAATTAAAAGAAAAAAAAAATAGTACAATTTTGAAACGCAGCTTATAGCACGATTGGATAATTAATAATTTGATTCACGTGCCAAATTTTATTATTTCCAACCAGCCATTTTAATTATTGTTAATTAAGACAGAAGGCCAGTAACATCAATTCTCTCTATCTTTCATCACCATCATGAATACATCGCCACATAGATCGTAAATATTATCACGTTCATCTATTAAAAGCCATTTGTTTTACAGTATCCGATCCATGCTATGGATTTTAGGCAGCGTAGTCTATCATATTTGTGTAATAATTTATCTCCAAAGTCTGGTTAATTAATCAAAATTTTAAAGTCCATACCTTCAAGTCTATGGCGCTAGCTAGCTAATTGTGTTTGTACGTTTTTGTTTTTTGTTTGTGTTATTTACATTGCTCTAAGATTCTACGTGCTTGAGATCAATTAATTGAGCTCCAAAATTACGTTCAGTCGAACTGTCGAAGTCAACAAACAACATTATTGATTGTTGGATACGTACATGTATACTATATATGTGATTGCTTAACTTCCACCTGTCACTATTATATAATAGCTCAACTCAATTCTCTTACGGCCAGAATTTTAGTTATTTACTTTTAATTGTTTCTCATTATAAATTTCTTTTATGAGGAAAATAAAGTAGTGGCTGATAATTATGTTGGTTAGTCGTGGTGTTTAGTCTTCAAGCTTTGTAATGGTGCAGCTTGCGCGGGTCAGAATTCGTCTTTGAATAGTTGTTCGAGATTTGACTATATCATCAGCTTACTATCGTTTCATATTTTAATTTTACGTAGTTCTATCGTCGTTTTAGCAAGATTCTCTTCATTTTGTTTGTAATTTCTATCTATCGAAGACTTATCCGAGAGGGAAATTCGATCTCCCTCTCTAGCAGGATTTTTTCTCGTTGTTTTCTTTTTTATTTTTAATAATCCTTCTTATGTGAAGGCATAAGTTACCCTAAATTTAAATCTATGTATGTTTTGACCCATTTAGTTTTAGATTTGTATGAGTTATATTTATTTTCTTTTTTTTTATATGACTTTTTATGTTTATTTTTCAGATTTGAGACTTTTGTGATTCATACACCGAGATTTTATGCGGTTCAAAATCAATTTTTACAAAAGATCTATTATGGTATCAATTTGAAAAACCAACTCTGGTAAGAGTTAGAGAGGATGATTTCGAAAAGCCAATACTTCTCTCATAAATTTCTAGTTATACCCCATGTTGGATTTTGTGTTTCATACTTAATTTTTAGTCGAATATAATGATTTTGCTGATCATTTATTTATTGTAATAAATTATTTGTATTTCAATTATTGTATCCAATGAATTATTATATTAAATTATTCATTTATTAAAATTTTAGCTTGATGAAAAAAAATTGAAAGAAAGTTCATGTGATTGGAATCTTAGATGAGTACTTGGCTAGTTAGATACGTTCCATAATGTCTATCCTTTCCATTATTTAATTTGTTTTTTTTTTAAAAAAAGTGTTGAGTAATTTTTTTGGTTTAAGTATTCCAGATTAAACTTTTTGCCTTGTAATCAATTATTCATTCATCTTTTTTGTTTTTAACCCGAAGTGCATATACGTGTATAAAGTATCAATTTACTCACATAAATGCTCTGGATTTACCCATTTGGTTATGCACATGGATACATTACATTAAATCTCAACAGAATATATATACGGAGCACCAATTCAGTAGCTTTTTTTTGTGTATAAAGTATCAATCTCACATAAATGCTCTGGATTTACCCATTTGGTTATGCACATGTATACATTACATTAAATCTCAACAGAATATATATATGGAGCACCAATTCAGTAGCTTTTTTTTTTCCAAATTCATAGATATTATTTTGTCTAATTAATATTTATCACGTATTTTTTTATAATAAAAGATGGAGAGAAAAAAATATTAAATAATATTTATTTATTTATTTATTTTTAACCACTTAAATTATGATAATTGTTGGATAATAATTAAACGCTAAAAAAAGAAACACCTATAAATAGGTAAAAATAAAAATTTCTTATTGAATTTTAGATTGAGAACTTATATATATATATATATATATATATATATATATATATATTTATATTCGCGCGCCTGAGATTACCATTTTGTAGCCCCGTAGGTATAAATAATATTAAATGGTGTTGATTTAATATTTGCATGCTTTACTACCATCAGCACTGTCTATTGTCTTTTTTGCTTCATGCATAAATATTAATGAGAAAATGATCACGTATATCCAATCTACAAACCTAGAGCACTCCTTGCGAAACCCCTGAATTTTGGAAGGGTATATTAGTCTTTTATCAATTCTCTAAATAAAATAATAATAAAAAATTAAATTCAAATTTGGATTCAAGTGAAGAAAATTATCAAAGTGGAGGACCAAAGAGCAATTTTGAGGGACATAAACAAAACAAATTCAAAATAATGGGGACTGAAGTGCAAATTTAAAAAATTACATAATCTCATTAGTACTGTGACACGTGGCCTTCCCCCAATTCTCTCTTTCCTTTCTTTCTCTTCCCCTCAATTTCTTTCTCTTCTCCCTTGACAACCCAATGTCGCCACGGGTTTTCCTTCGACGAAGCAGCTTTGGCCAACTACGACCACCGTTGAACAAGGAACGATCGCCACCTCCAGATGATCATCTCGCCGCAGCTTTGTAGTGATCGAAAAATGCCACAAACAGCTTTTAGTCACCGGTGCTAATTCTGACGACTTCACGGCCTAAAATCGGTGTTGTTCAATTTTCTCATCATGAGCAATCGTCAGATAAAAGCCTCGTAACCCCACTTCGCTCTATTTGAATTCGATTTCATTGGACAGTTTTGAGTATGTTTAGTTTAGGAGTTAACTTTTTTTATCGGACTGTTAGATCGTAAAATTAATGTCATATTTGTGATGTACTCGTAAAAATATAAAGAATAACATATATATTGACAATATTTAGTGATGTGCACGGAAAACAAAAATAGATAGCTCCGATTTCATCTCGTTTTGCATACCACGGGATTGGATTTCAGCATCAGTCTGAAGTGGTCGTGTTATATATCTAACCTAGCTAACTTGGGTACTAAAAATTCATTAGTGAAGTCTATTTCTCGATTTAAAGCTCCGTCAGAGGACTGACATTCCAAAGAAGTGATCGAGGGTCGAAAATGATCCCTGACCCTCCGAAATCGTCAAATGGCACTAAACGCAGTTCATAACGTCATTTCGCTACCCTGCCGAGGTAGGGGATCCAATCACCTTGTTTTCAATTATGCTTTACGAAAGTTAGAAAATGTGGTGAAAAAAAATGAATTTTGTGATTTTACTAAATTAAGTTGTTTTGAATAATTGATCTGGTGAATTATGGATTTATAAGACATTATAGACTACTCTAGATATTTTATGTGGTTTTGTGCACGTTTAATTTTTGGGTTTGGTTAAATTATAGGCAATATGTTGCCGAATGTTTGAGAGCACAAAATGGACTTTTAATTAAAACTCAAAGCACGTGTAGAGTGATAAACCACTACATAGTTACTTTGACGTCTTTCATATTGAACATACCATGGGATCCCCGATGAGATGTTGGGATATTTATCCTAAAAAACATATTTTTAATTTTACCGTTTTAGTATAAACAACTTTCTCTTATATGCAATTATGATATTTGCTAGATTAAATTTTCTTAGTTAAATAGTTTATTTATCTGAAAAAGATTCAATAACTTCATTTGTATATAAAGAAACAAACATGATTAAATGTTAATTATGGGAAGACTTGTTTCTTTATCTAAGTCTAAATTAACTAGTTCACAATTTATAAATAAAGAAATAATACTTTATTTACTAAATATTGTAGTGTTTGTCTATCTTAATGGAAATGATGTGTCTCAAATCATTGAAGTGCCTAACTTTTGATAGAAACACTAGTACAACATAAATAAGTTATGTGTGTTGAACTTGACCCAGTAATATAAAGAATTGGAGTACTGTAACTCAATTCTTAGTATTACCATAAACTAGTACTTAACATGTAGATCTTGATTATTGATGTTTGACTGGACTTGCTTTCATGGGTTGTTGTCTTTTGATTTGTTTAAAGACTAGCTTTTGTGAAATTAGAGTAGCATATTGGAGGTTATGACTTATGGATTGATGGGAACATCAAATAGTTAAGGATGCTATACATCAATGCCACTTTAGGGTTTTTCCAGATTTATGGAATAATTAAATCTAAGATCTTAGTATTTACTTTATAAATTGATTGATAATTTTGTCTAAATAGCCATTGAGAACAAAATTATCGACAATATTATTCCTCGAAGTAAATATATATTGAAGGGGTATTAAGGTAATTTTACCTATCCAACTATGGTTTTGTATAGGGATTTTATATGTGGTATAGAATATCTAGATAGATCAGTTAATCAAAGCTAGTTGATTAAATCTCTATAAAAAAACATGAAATTTAATTTAAGAGTGCAGTATTAGGCTTTTAGTAGAGTGTCTTATTTATTAATTGTATTTATATAAATATCATAATAAGAGTTATTATGTATTTATGATACTATTGGAGCTTAGATTATTTAATCCATTAGGTCCCTTGTCTAGTTCAACAAAGCTCATTAATTGGTTAGTGGTATTTGTGAAATTAGTATCATGAAACTGTATAAAATAATGATTCTACACAGAAGTTGGTGTTTTTATAACTAAGTTACATGAGTTGGAAATATTTATAAAAATACACCCAAAGTCCAAATTGGAGAACAAGCCCAATCCTAATTGGGCTGAGACAATAATTTAGGGTCCTATATATATAAGATATATAAGAAAAGAATACTACACAGTCACCCTAGTAGTGTCACACGAAAAATAAAGGGAAAGAGAGAGAGAATTTTCGACCAAGGATGAAAAAGAAAGAAAAGAAAAAGTTTTCTATAATCTCACAGTCTCATCTTACTTCCTAGTATTCCAAAAGATCAAAAAAGTGTTTTTGATTGTTCTCTAACGAAAGATTCAACTTGGTACCTACTCGCTTTATTGACCTAGAGCCAGAGCATAGATAAAAAGATTTAGGGTTCGAGATTTGATTACCATCAACGAAGAGATCAAAAAAGAGCATGCTATAAGAGGTAAACCCTAATCTCATACCTAGGGTTTATACATCTAGATTTGATTTATATTATACATGACCATGTATATAATATATGCATGTTTTATGGTTATGAAAATTGTTTTCATGTAAAATTTTTAAAACTTAAATCTATTAACTTTTCTGCTACGTTCATAATATGATCATGTATTTTCCATAGTTTGCATACATATATAATTTTCCTAAGTGTTAGTTCTATTTAGTAGGTGACCAGTACCCATACCCTCAGTTTAGAGCTCGTAAATTTGTACGGAGTCCTCTGATTACCCTTACTTGATAGGTGTTAGCATTCAGCTACCCATCTAGTTCAGTAGGCTTAACCACATGTGTGTTCTTCTAGTTTTCTAAGATATGTTTCAAGTAGATAGTACTTAGTATACATAGTACGAATTACTCTGGTTCGTGATGAAGGGATATGAGCTCATGAGATAAGATGATTTGTAATATGTACTTTATGGTTTTGCATTATATTTTTCTATATGGTTTTGATGATAGTTTTGCTACATATTTTTTTACTAGAGTTCTTCTCTATGGTTTTTAATTATGGTATTTGATTTTAGTTTTGACTATGCTTTGAATATGATTTTGAATATGGATTTTTGAATTATTTTCTTTGGTATATAAATGGTTTGGAAAGTATGGATACTTTGTAGATTATTTTTGAGAGTAACTAACCATATATGTATTTTTAGAACAAAATGATTTTTTCAAAACAGTAATTGGATAATCTATTGAGCATTTCATGCTCATCTATATATTTTCCTATCTTTTAAGTGATTGTTTATTCGACATAGTATCTTGATGACTAGACAAGCTGGTTGACTTGTGATTGCACTCATATTCATATTCCCTAGTCGGTGTTCATAACCTATTAGATTTATTTTACTTGTCCAATCATTTAGTCAAGCTCAGAATATTTACTAAGTAGATATATAAGGATGATTTTACTATTATCTGAAGAATTTAATATATAGACAGGACATCAAAGAAGAGTATATTTTCAAAATTTTTAACTACTTAGAATATATGTGGATCCTCATAAAACTATGTTAAACATATAGGCCCAATAAATTTACAAAATTCATTTTAACAAGGGTAAGTATTTATCAAGCTAAGTTTTATTGAAAATAATTATATTCTTCTTAAAACTTTAAAAAATATTTTCTTGGATAAACAAGAGATTTCCTCTGATACCAAAATGATAATGTTTTGAGGGCTAAAATTTAAAACTTAATTACTTGTAGTTTTAGATTTTAAAAATTATATTTTATTTATATTTTCTCTTAAAATTACTAAAAGATACAACTTTGGATTTATGGTCGTAACAAAATGGTATCAGAGAATTACTTTAGATCTCATACCAGTAATAATTTTTATATTTAAATAGGTTTTAGAAAAAATTTTGACAAATGTCTCATATATTACTTAGGATTTAGCTAAATAGATTACTTTTGCTCCTACTCATTCCTAAATCCTTCGTCAACCTCCTTAGAATAAAACTTTGGGATGGTGACTTCCGATATACTCTAGTCTCAAATGTGTTTGGATTGACATAAAACTAGTGAATTCTACTCTTAACAAAATTTCTCGATTTGAATGGATATTCATTCTTGTATTCTTTCGTCTATTTAGGTAATAAGTTATATGAACTTTGTAGGTTCTAAAATAACAATCTGATGTCTTGTATTTTAATTGTTATGGCTTGACATTAATTGAACTTTGGCTTTCTTGAGGTTGGCTTACCTGTGATCACTCGCCTTGAATATTTGGGGAATCGTTCCTATATTCTTGTAAAACGCTTTGATAATATGTTTGAATAACATTGTGCATTAGTAGA
Organism: Parasponia andersonii; assembly: GCA_002914805.1. Classification (NCBI taxonomy): domain Eukaryota; kingdom Viridiplantae; phylum Streptophyta; class Magnoliopsida; order Rosales; family Cannabaceae; genus Trema; species Trema andersonii. Next base: position 332,896 of record JXTB01000185.1, on the reverse strand, counting down.
ATAATTACTTTGATTTTATCTGGGATTCTTTGGTTGTTGTTTAGTTTTGTTTGAGTTACTAGATTATTATTATGTTTTCTTGAATATTGTTTACTTGTGACATATTTTTTTGCCTACTTGATAACTTGCTCGCCTAAGTTTACTTATCTTTTCAAAGCGAAACTTTTGGATGGTATATTTGCTCTTTGGTTGAGTAATTGGTTCGATAGATTGGATTTGGTTTAAATCTGGCATTTCATTTTTCTAATTGCACTAAGTTGCATTTTTATGGTTCTTTAATTGTGAATTTTTGGATTATTGAGAATTTGATTGGATTTGAAACTGGGTTATGTAGTTTTGAATATTCTTGGGCTACTTAAAAATTGGTGGGATATTGATATATGCTATGTATTTTGTGGACTTTCGAAATTCCAAACTTGATTGGTATGGTTTGAAACTATGTAAATCCTTATATTTGATCAATTTGGCATTGATTGATGTCATAAAGCCATAAGCATTCTATACTTGAGTATTGGTTTAGTATAAGTGATTCATATTTTTTAAGGATTATATCATTTAAAAAGTTATAGTATCACTTGAGTCTAAGGTTTTGAATAATTATTTTTCTTAAAACTAATTGTGACATTAGTAAAATCTCATTGCACATTTAATGGTGTTGGTTTAAAGATAAAAATATATTAGATCAAGTAAATTTTTATAGTGTAAAGTTTCCGAGTATCTTCTCTAATTTCAAATATAGTAGTTATTTTTGTTGAACATTCTCTAACTTTTACTTGATATTTGATTTTAAACCTAAGAAATACTTATGCGAGTTGATTTACAAGTTAATTTGGAACTAAATATGAGATATTTATGAAAAAAATTGGTGAAAACTTTTTGCAACAAGGTTGAATTCTTAAATTAGTTTTAAAGTGGGGTTTATACAAATTTTGGAGGCTTATGCATATGTTCTTAAATGTCCAACATAGTATATCTGGTGACAAGATTTTTGGAAGGAAAAATTTGATCATGGTAACCAGTTTGAAGTCTTATATGAATGAAAGGTTTTAGATTTCAAATCATAGTTTGAAAATTTGGTGGGACTTTATTGTTATCACTTTATATGCTTTATTCTTTTGAGATATATATGATTTCGGTGTTTATTAGATTGTTAAATTATTGGTGATTGATAAATAACTTGTTCATTAGTTACGTAAGTTAAGATGAGTTGATTTTGTCTTATTTGTCTCAATTGAATAATTGAGCACTCATGTGGTTGAATTTAGTTTCCTAACTGTTGAAAACTTTTAGTATTAAAGACTTGGGAGGATAGTTTATTTGAGCCTTAGAATAAAAATATTTTGATATTAGGTACTTAAACCTTGAAGAGACTTAGGTGGCGCATGATAGCAAATATTCATTCAAACTTTTCAATTCATAGAATTTAGACATTCATGTCGATACAAGCTATGAATTAATATGCTTGATTTGATATTTGATAGATTATGAGTGTGCATATTGGTGTGTGGAATTTTTTTTTGAAGACATAATTTGAATTTTTGAATTCATGGAGTTTATATATGTTACAAATTAGTTGGCTATACAAAAATACTATTTTCTATGAATATGCTTGATAGTTTAGTGAAGCTAAAAAAATAAATTGTCTACTAACTTAGATCAAAAAGTTTAACCATGACACACTCTACTATATTATTAAAATGTTTTATCTTTTCTCCTTATCTTTAAGATATTTTCCGAAACTATTTTTAATAAAATTACAAGAGTGTATTGACTTCAAAGTTATAGAACTCAAAGAAAGCCCTCCTAAAGTATGCCTTACCTAGAGTTTTTCACTAATAAAGAATTATAAAAATGTATTCGCATATATACTTTGCCAGATTAAAGAATGTGTGATTATGAATATCTTAGGGAGATATGTTTGAAAATTTTGGAAAAACTTTGGGATTTTAAGAAAATTTCTATTATATTTAATTATGCTTTAACATAAGATTGACTTATTTTAAGTACTTTAGCTAGTAAACTATATATCAAGCGAAAAACTTCTTCTTCTTATATTTACTGAGTTTAGCAAGTAAATTCTTGGTATATTGGATATCTATATGGTTGACTAATGATAACAAGATCTAATCTTATCAATGTATTCCTCATTAGTATTAATCAGTGAGTACCACTAGAGAAACTTTTCTAGTACTGACATTTAAGAGTTATTGGAGACTCTTGTTGTAATCTATTATGGGTTGGAATTCTCATTGAGTTGTTGATATTGAGTTAAGCCTATAACTCATTACTTGATTTGAGTTGGATCTAAGCATCATAATGATGGCATAATCATTGATATTTGAGATTAGTATACTTATAGACTTGCCTAGAGAGTTGTTTAACTCTCATTATTATATTTTTAAAGGGATACTTGGAGTTCAAGTTTGATTTGCCTATGGCCAAGATGGAACCATACTGTGAACTAGAATAATGTTCCTATATACCTATGATTTTTGTGTCTCATGTTTTAAAACATATTTTTAAATAGTTTTCGATTTAAAAATGAAATAAGTTTAGATAAGAGACATACATTGCCATAGAGATAACCTATTTTGTTAAAACCTTGTTTCTGAGCACTATAAATTTATTTTTGATTTTGTTTGCATACTAGGTATTGAGTCATTTCTTTATAACTTTTCTTTATATCAAAGACTTAGAAATTCTTTTGAGGTAATTGATAATTTGGAATTACTGCTATATAACTCTATGTTGAGTAAAAAAACTTAGAGAATCTCTAGATTTAAATGTCGTTTAAGTTATTTCCATATAGTATTACCTTAGATAGAAGACTTAAAATGCCTTTAAGTTTTACATGTTATATGGATACCTACTTTTTGATCTTTAAGCTGAATGGATAATTTTGCAGTTTGGTTCTTATTGTACCATTGTGCTGTTCTGTTTGAGATTCTTACTCTTGACGAATCTAGTCTTGTGTTTGGCTAGGAGAAACTCATCTTGGCTGTCATTTCTCACTCGATATTGGAAACATAAAATAGCTTACATATTGAGTTATGTTTCCTCATGTTTGATCTCTAAACTTGCTTAACTTATGTCACGTGACATATGGATTTTTGGTTTTCGTTTAAAACTCTATTTAAGTATGTATTTGTACTTAGAAAAGAATCTTGTTAGAGTCCTTGGACTTAGTGATTATTTAGGACCGAGTTCTAGTTGCAGATAAATAGATTTATCCTAGTGTGTTATTGATCTGATACAATTAGGGGGACAATATTGTGTATATCTGACATTTGGTTTGGTACCTAACAATCAGTATTTAGGTTATAGAAGTCTTGTATTTTTGACTTCTAACTTTGATTATCATTACTACTTTTATGACTAATTACTGACTTGAGATCATTGTCACCAACTTCTTATGTCCAGGACTTATATCTACTAGTGAACCATCTCATGACTCTATACCTTATTGTGTAGTCCCTTAACTTATGCTATTATGTGGTATCAATGTGTTAATGGGATTCTAATGTCAGGTGAGAAGTGTATTTTTCATACTTCTTGATTTACCTAGTGTTTGGATTGGTACTTATTAATTATGTGATTAAGTGTTCACTCTCCTTCTAATGGCTATTCCTTGCCATTTTACTCATACCCTAGTTTGTAATTTAATTTCGGGATGAAATCTTTTAAGGAGGGAAGGATGCAAAAATCCTAAATTTTGGAAGGGTAAATTGGTCTTTTGCCAATTTCTTGAATAAAATAATGAGGAAAATTTAAAAATTCAAATTTGGATTTAAGTGAAGAAAATTATCAAAGTCTGGTACCGATGTGCAATTTCAAAAAATTACATATTCCCATTAGTAGTGGGACACATGGCCTTCTTCTTCACTCCCTCTTTACTTTCTCTCTATTCTCCTCAGTTTCTATAACCTCTCCCCTAAGGAACCCAACACTGCCACAGGTCTTCCTCCGATGAAGTAGCGCCGGCTAGCTGTGACCACTATTAACCACCAAGGAAGAACCGTCACCTCCAGACAATCACCCTGCCATAGCCGTGCGGCCACTGGAGCTACTAATTGCTAGTGAGGAGCGAAAAGTGTCATGAAGAGTTTTCCATCATTGACACCGAAACCAGTGTCGTTCAATTTGTCTCATCATATGTAATCATCAGGTAAGTCTCATAACCTCATTTCATTATATTTGAATTTAATTTCATTGGACAATTGTGAGTATGTTTAGTTTAGAAATTGACTTTTTGATTAGATAGTTAGATCGTAAAATTAATATCATATTTGTTATAAACTCATGAAATTATAAATAACGACATATATATTGACTATGTTAGGCGACGAGCATAGAAAATGAAATCGAACTGCTCCGATTTTGCTTTGTTTTGTGTGCTACGGGGTCGAATTTCAGCCTGAGTCCAAATTGGTCGAGTTATATATCTAGCATAGCTTACTTGAATGCTAGGAATTCAATGATGAGATTCGTTTTCTAATTTGAAGCTCCATTGGAAAAACTACATTCCAAAGTAAGCAATCGAGGGTTCGAAAATGACATCCGACCCTCCGAATAATCGCCAAATGACATCAAACATCACTACCTTGTCGAGATAGAGGATCTAATTACCTTCTTTTCAATTATGCTTTATGAAAATTAGAAAATGTGATGAAAAACTTATTTTGCGATTTTATTACATCGAGTTATTTTGAATAATTGATTTGGTGAATTATGGATTTGTGAGATATTGTGGACTGCTCTAGATATTTTATATGATTTTTTGCAGGTTTATTTTTTGGGTTTGGTTAAATTGTAGGCAATATGCTATTGAACTTTTGAGAGTACAAAATGAGTTTTTAATTAAAAATTAGAGCACGTTTAGAATGTTAAATTACTATATAGTTGCCTTGATACCCCTTACATTGAACATACCCTAGGATCATAAATGAGGTCTATCTTAAACATCGAGATATTTAGCAAGTGACCAGTACCTCTTCCCTTGGTGAGAGCTTGTAAACCTACACGGGTTCCTCTGATTACCCACACTTGGTAGGTATAGGTATTCAGTTATGTCTTCGGCTCAGTAAGCTTAAATACATAGAAGTCCCTCTAATTTTCTGGGTTAGGTATCAGGCAGAGAGCACTTAGTATACGTAATACGAGTTACTATGGTTCATGATCAGAGGATGTGAGCTCATAGGATGAGATGATTTGTGATATGTACTTTATGGTTTTGCATTATAGTTTTTCATATGGATTTGATAATGGTTTTGTTGTATGTTTTTTACCATGGTTTTTCTCTATGGTTTTCAATTATAGGATTTGATTTTGGTTTTTGAATATGGACTTCTGAATTATGTACTTTAGTACATAATTGGTTTGGAAAGTACAGATACTATGTGAACTATTTTTTAGAGTAACTAATCATGCAAGTATCTTTCGAATAAAATGATTTTTCTAAAAGAAAATTAGATAGTCTACTGATATGTTAAACCTATAGTTTCCTCTTTTTTAGATGATTTTTTATTCGACATAGTATCTTGATGACTAGACAAGCTTGTTGGCTTATGCTTCTAGTCCTATTCTTATTCCTATTCCCCGGTTAGTGTTCATATCTTATTAGATTTATTTTTTATGTCCAATCATTTAGTCAAGCTCAGTGTATTTACCAAGTGAATATATAAGGATAATTTTACTATTATCAGAAAAAATTAATGTATTTATAGGACGTCATAGAAGAGTACACTTTCAAAATTTATAAGTATTTGGAATATAGGTAGATCTATGTAAAACTATGTTGAAGATAAGAGCCCAATAAATTTATAAAATTCATTTTAACAAGGGTAAATGTTATCAAGCTATGTTTTATTGAAAATAATTATATTCTTCTTGAAACATTAAAGGATATTTTCTTGGACAAATAAGGCATTTCCTTTGATACTAAAATGATAATGTTTTGAGGGCTAACAATGGAAACTCAAGTACTTGTTTGTTTCGGATTTTAAAAATTTACTTTTTAATTATATTTTCACTCGTAATTTCTAAAAGTCATAACTTCGGATTTCCAATCGTGACACTCTTGATTTTTATTTTTTTTTATTTTCCTAATGTAGTGACGTGGATTGCTAAACTAGTTAAAAAGAAGTGATACAACAATCAAAATTAATAAGCTAGCTCACTATTAGAAAAACAGAAAACTCATAATCAAATGTGATCGGTAAAAAATGTTAAAATAATATATACCACATGCTTGCTTGTCCAAGATAATGAGAACATGTTGTACAAAACCCAAAAATTTGAAGGGTAAAATGGTTATTTTACAACGTTAAGAATAAATTAAGGTGGGAAATTTTAAAATTCAAATTTGGGTGAAAATGAAAAGAATTTTCAAATTCGAGGGACTAAATTATAATTTTGAGGTACGTAATTAAAGAGATTTGAAAACTAGGAACTAAGTGTAATTTCGAAAAAAAAAATTGCACAGTCCCATTAAGTGGGTGCCATGTGCCTCACGATTATTTTCTTTTTCTCCTTCCTTCTTTCTTCTCCCCTCCTTCCCCCATAATTCTCAGTTCTCCCTTTGGTACAAACTGGCTACCAACCCTATCACCTGCACAACCTCTCTCTAGCCATTGACGACACTAACTAGCAACCCAGAACTTATCGCCATGTCGAGGAGGAGTTGCTGCCTAAACTACAGGACTACCAGAGTCGTCGTTTGTCGGCGAAAATCGAAAAACCACCTTGGCTATTTCTGGTCATCAGTGCCATTTCTAGCCACTTCAAGCCACGAGACCAGACTCTTTCAACTCATCTCGATACTAGGAGTCCAATGGTATATGTTTCGGAACTCGAAAATGCCTATGCTCGTTAAATTTTGCCATTGTTGAGCAATCTTATATGAGCTTTTAGTTCAAGAGTTGATTTTTTGATCAAACCGTTAGATTATGAAATAAATGGAATTTTCAGAATGTACTTGTAAAATAATGAATAATGACATTTTTATTGATTATGTTTGGCGATTTGCATAGAAAGTGAGATCAAGCGGCTCAAATTTTGCCTAATTTTTCGTGCTGTAGATCAGATTTCGACCTAAACCCGAATCGATTAAATTATATATCTAACCTAACTATTTTGGATACTAAGAATTCAATGGTGAGGTCCATTTATTAAATTGAGGCTCCATTGAGAAGTTGATATTTCAAAGAGAGCAATCAAGGGTTTAGAACCAATACTCAACCCTCTAAATGATCACTCAACGATATCTCGAGCTCTCAATAGTGTTGTATTATGAGGTAGGGATTCAGTTACCTCGATTTTATATTGTTTTGATAAAAACTTATATTATGTTGCACAACACAAAAAAAATATGATTTTTAAATTATTTAAATATTGTGATAGAATTTGTTTTGATATGATATATTCTGTATTACTTTGGGATTTTTCTAAGTACATGTTATTTTTGTGTATATCATATTAGGGCCTTTATGCTACCTATTTTTCTGGAAAATTAAATATGTTTATTTTATTGAAAAATGAGAACATGTTTGATAATTGATTTATTGCATGGTTTTCTTCACGTATTGATTCGAAATGCACCTGTAATTGGATCGCACATGAGCATAATATTAGCATCATGAGATTTACAGTGTGGTGTTGTATACCCTACCGTTGATATAGAATCTGTAAACTCACGCGAGATTTTTCTTCTGATTACCTTCCCACTTTGATAGTTGTAGAGAAATTGGTTATCTCTCCATACTGATAAGTGTAGGAAATTCGGTAGCCCCTCTAAGTTGGCAAGTTTAGACAGGTGTCCCCTCTATGCATGAGTTTAAGTGTCAAGTAGGTTGTGTATTATACATAGTGCCAACATCATGGGTTTCCATAATGAGAGAATATGAGCTTATAGATATAGGATAATTTGTATCATGTGCTTGTGAATTGATGGATTTTGATTATTATGTTTCATATATATATATATATGATTTGTAAATATGTTTTGTATCAAACTAACTATGCAAGAAACTCTCCATCATAAATAAAATAAAAAAGGTTTTCAAATGAGATAGAAGTTTTTCTACCGAGCTCTCGAGCTCAGCCCTCTATGTACTTCCCCTTTCAAGTGTTTGGCTAATTGAGATAGTTGTCGTAAAGTCTCTTAACTTATGCTTGCAGTCTTATTCCACTTCCTTGATTTGATTTTTAATACTATTTAAGGACTTGGTATATGGATTGGATATTTCAGCTCTATGGGAGCATACTTTCAAAAGTTTGTGTACTTGGAATTATAATTGATTCTTATAAATTATTTTTGGGCATTCGGACTTGACACATCATCAATCTCATCTTACAAAAATTTATAGTTTAACATAAAGTTCTAAATAAATTAGCTAAATTTTTTTTCTAAATTTTTAGTCTGACGTTTTCTTTTAAGTAACTTAAACTATTGAGAGGTTTTGTTGTTAATAACTTTAAAGTGTTTGATGAGCAAAATGTAAACATGCAAGTAGTTAGTTTGTTTCAAATTTTACAAATTCACTATTTATTTATTTATTTACTTAAAATTACTAAAAGTCGTGATACGTTATACGATAGAGGGAAGTTTTGCAGGTTATCATTCTCCTAATGTTTCGTCAGCATGGCGGAGTGTAATATTGATAATTAATTTTTGATAATAATTAATATTGATCAATGCATATAGTAGTAATGCGTATTTTCAGAGTTGCTTAGTTCGGTAATATTCAATAATATAACGGAAAAAATAAAGGGAAAAAAAAGTGTAGCCATAATCATACACAGAGAAAGCAATACTATAATTAATTACGAGTGTATAATAACCCAGATAGTCATTACAAATTCAGTACTTTGATGCAGCACGATACTTAACATGATGTTTATAAATATATATATATATATATATGTATGTATATGGATATACGCAATACACCAACGCTTACAACACATGAGAAATGTCGAAAATATATAAGTGGGATTCAGTCCTTGCACAATTATAGCACGTACCAACTATATCTTCTAGCTATCACCACCACTAACATGGTTATATATACTAGTATATTTGTTAATTAAGCATAAAAATTAGAGACACATACGTATATATAGCTATATATACAGTAGGTAATTAAATTAGTTAGGTAGGAAAAAATATATATATATATAATATATAACAATAAAAATACGACTAGTCAACTAGATTCTAAGATACTAGAGTATAAATAATTAAGACTAAAAGTATTGAAACTAAATTAACAAAAAATAAAGGAATTAAATATAGCTGAAAGTAAAATTACTGAAATATAGATATCGAAAATAAAGGATTGAAACATAAGATGGACCAATCAACTGGAATAAGTTTATACTGAAAATAAGATACGAAGTACCAGGAGACACAAGATGTTGTCTTGGTGCAAAAACTACCATGAACATGAGATTGGGGTCTTGAATGACTCAACTATTATAGAGTTTCTTGAATATGATGCTAGTGTATATGTAAAAGAAGAAATAGATGTTAATTTGTTGTTTGAAATGTAGCTCGATTACATACTGACCAAGTCTTGATCATGCATGTATATGAGCATAAATATATAAAATATGAAGAAAGAACCTTTAATGATCAAATTAAAGGTATTCACTTTACATTCTTTGTGATGCAAAAAAGTGGAGTTAAATGATCAGTCACTTTATATATGTAGACTAATGTTTATCATGTATAAACTAGTACAAAACCTTATAAAATAGGATATAGTACCTAGGTGATGCACACAAGATAAAATATGAATAGAAAATAAAGATTAGAAACTGAGATGTATGATAAAAGATCAAAGATCAGCCACTATTTATATAGAAATAGTAGTTAATCATGCATGCAAAGCTGCTAAAGATCATTTTCTAATGTGAGAATGAAGTTAAATTAGTGATCTTCGACTAGGAATATAATCTAAAGTGATGTATATGAGATTAGAAAAGATTTTATGTCTATCGAGTGGACTAAAATATAAGAAAAGTGAGAATTTCAATCACTATAGTGACAAAATGTGAGTAGATGAGTGAGAGAAAGAGACTATATATGAGTGTTTGTGTACGAGGGACTTATTTAATTGTTATCTTGTATGAAAGGATTGCTCTTCTTTATAAAGAGCCGAAGCTTGGAAATCAAGAAATTAACAAGACTGCCAAGCAACAAAAACAGCTTTTTCTTGTCTCTTAGGATCTAGTTCCAGCCATGGTTTTAGTGGAAAAAAAAAACAATAATTAAGTAACGTGGAAGTGCTAAGAACCAGTTTAGAACTTAGTAAAATGCTTTAGAGAGTAAGGTAGAAGTTGCCACTCCAGTAGTTTCACTAAATCAGTAAAGATAGATCAGAAACTACCTAGTTTAGGGATTAGTTACTAGAAATTAACATATTACTTGGTTAGAAAGTTTTTGCATGTAATAGTAGCCGCTAATCTTTGATTTAGTGCACGTAACTCACGTTCTTATTCCCCTAAAAAAATTTAAGTATAGAATAAAGATATCTTAACTTAGTATGAATTCGTAACCCTTAAAATAATACTACTCTATTTCTTTTCTTTTTTTTTATTTATTACTTTATTTCTAATTTTATTCATATTCAAACTTGATCGATCATTGATTAATACTTAATTAAAATTATTCTAATCAAATTCGGGACTTACCCGAAACAATATTATATGTTTTATATATACATCGATATATCGTATGCTCCGCCAAACAATGTTGTTCCACCAGTACTACTACCACTAATGCACTGCTCGGTATATAGCTAGCAGTATTTATGGCATACACAACAAGATAATTAAGGGCAGCCCTTGATGGTTGTCACATGGTGTGCTGTTTGTGGCTCTTGGCATTAACCAAAGTAGGTAGAGAGACTATAGGGCCTGACAAGACAAATTGCTTTTCCTAGACCTCAAGTAACCGACGTCATCCACTTTCAATATTTATACACACCATTTCCAACGATCGAGTAGTTCTCTAACTCGTTAAGTAAACATATATATTATATATTACGAAATATAGCTCGGCATTATATGACATATATAATTGTTTCAAGAAAGCTAGCTAAACTTTTACGGCCGAATGGTAAGCCGAAACGAGGACAGAATTTAAGAAAGAAATTCCTCCCTTGTCGTAACCTAAGATCATGATTCATGTGATTATGATTTTTTGGGTACTACTCGATCGTTTTTCCGAAAGTACCCTGTTCTTGTTAATTAAAAGATACATATTATAGCATGAGAACAACGTGATTAAACCGTGCTAGTCTAGAAAACATTATCGGGTCAAGACTTTTTGGCCTCAAAGTTTTACATTAATATGCCTCATTTTGGTCCCGATTTTTAAATTGATTTCAAAATTTTAATACCTGAAAAATACTAATATTGAATATCTGATCATTCCGTCAATTTTGGTCAAAAAAGTTGGATGGAGGACACAACACTTGATTAACGATCAAGGGGTAGTAGAACAATATTTTACTTGGATTCAGACAAGATAAACTTATTTCTAGCCCCCAGATTCTACATACCTTTGTCCCATTTTGGCCCCTAATTATTAATTTTAGGTATCATATTTCTTTGAAAAATACAAATATTAAAAATCTAGCCCTTCTGTCATTATCTATATCAAAAACTGGATAGAAAAAAAAATTACGAGGTGTTTCATTCTAAAAAATAACTTAGAAAAAAGAAACTATTTTGGATTAGCTAGGTAGAAACTTAAGTTACATTTCTTTTAGGGTTTAGTTTAGGATTTTTCATTTTGTTTTTCATATGGCTTTAACTAAAAAGCAAAGATTTACCTGTTGATTTAAATTTTATAATGCTCGGATATATTTAGGGAAATCAGTTTAGGAACTTTATCTCAATTTTTTCTATGTTATTTTTTTAGATTAAAACCCCTGATAATTATTTTTTGGTCCAATTTATTTTGACTGATAATGACAATAAAGGGCTAGATCCGCAATATTAGCATTTTTGGGTTGTAAGATATCTAAATTTAAGAGTTAAGGGTTAAAATAGGACAAAGGTAAAGCAATATTAGCATTTTTGGGTTGTAAGATATCTAAATTTAAGAGTTTAGGGTTAAAATAGGACAAAGGTAAAACTTGTGGACCAAAAATGAGTTTGCCTTGTTGATCGTAGTTTAAAAAAAAAATGCCGTTTTACCCTTGATTTATCGGGTGATGTGTTTTTCATCTAATTTTTTGACAGACAATGACGGAATGTTGTAATTTGCAATATTAGCATTTTTTGTAGGACAGTAAAGCATCTAGATTTGAAAATCAGGAGCTAAAGTTGGATAAAGGTAAAACGTTAATTGGAGTCAAAAAGAGTATCTTTAAACCAGTATATATATGTACATATATTATGTTACGAGGTTCTCGTTCAATAAGTACTTTTTTTATTTATCTTTAGATATATATATATATATATTCTCTAACAGTTAGATTATTATTTGACGGATAGTTAAAAAAAATAAAAAATAAAAAATTATTATTTAATAATTTTCTTTTTTTATTTTTCATTATAAAAAAATACGTAATTAATTTGAAATTTTGAATTGAGCAAACTAATAATTGTAAAAAAAAAAAAAAAATACCTACCAGAATATTATAATTTAGCACAATATAAACATGATCTTCTGATATAATTGATTTAGGAAAGCTAGCTAACCTTTTACGACCCAATGATAGGCTGAAACGAGGACGGATTCATCGATCTTTGAATTAATATTATAGTTTAAAAAAAAAAAACGAGGACTGATTCAGTCGATCTTTGAATTAATATTAAAGTTAAAAAAAAAAAAACGAGGACGGATTATATAAGAAAGAATTTTCTCCCTTATCCCGTATCTTAAGATTGTGATTTATGTGATTATAATCTTTTGGGTATCACTCGATCGTTTTTCCAAGGAGTACTTTTCTTTTTTAATGGATTCCTAGAAGTACTTTATTCTTGCTAATTAACAAAATAAAAATTATAGCACGAGATCAACATTATCGGGACAAATAAACATTATGTATTAGTCAAAAAACAATTTTTTAGCTAGGCATGTTTTGCTTTATCATATATATATATATATATGTATATATATATATATATATGATTCTTAATTCAATATTTTTTTTACTTATCTATAATTTTTTTTAGTCGTTACATCGTAATATTACTATAAAAATATGCACAATAATTTTTAATTAGACAAAATAATATATTTTTAATGGATGTCATATATATATATATATATATATATATATATATATATATATATATATATATATATATATATCAAGTAGTTATAACAATTTAAAAGGTAGTTATTGGTTACAACCTAAACCTAGTACTTTTGAAAGTGTAAAGGGCGATACATGGTAATTGTTAGAGTTTGTGCCCTTGTATATTTTCGATATTTGTTGGATTAATAAAATGATATTTTTTTATTTAAATTTGTGCATAATTTATATGTCTTTAAATATAAGAAAATCCATAATTTATTAATGTGACCATAAATTTAGTATATAAGTGTTATATACATGAGGATTAAATTTATAGATAATAAATTAAATATAGTCCGTAATAATTAATAATTAATTAAAGTTTGAGATCTTTAATTAAATATTATTAGTACAGTACATTAACATTGAGAATGTAATAGTATTATATAGACTATTGATGTGTTGATATCATAATGGAGATACTTTATATAATTCGATTATATAAGAATGAACCAGACATGATTTGCTGTGTAAAGCCAAAACTTGCCAGCAGACCTCGAAATTGCTCGCACTCTGGGACTCACGTCGTTCGTCGACGACCCGAGAAAACGTTCGAAGAGTGAACTGCTGTGCAAAGCCAAAACTTGCCAGCAGACCTCGAAATTGCTCGCACTCTGGGACTCACGTCGCCCGTCGACGACCCGAGAAAACGTGCGAACAATGAGTTGGGGGCATACGACCAGCGAATGAATGTCGAACCCCCGAAGAAATATTTTAGGCTAAAGGCGAAGTCAGAATCCACCCATTGGAAGTAGACCCTTCCTAAGTAATGTTTTGTCCACGCTACAAGTTAAAGGGAAATATGCGTTGGTCAAACAGATTTATCTTTGCATGGTCAAGATATGAACAGAGCTGGAATCTACCCGTTGGAGGTAGTCCAGAGATAAGCAAAGAAAAAAGAAAGCAAAAATCAAAATTAAAAGCCTAAGTATTATGCCCTCAAAGTACAAAATACGTGAGCAACGGCAGTGAACACTAAAGAGCCCTATTGGCGAGACGCAGGCTTGGAGCGGACCCTCAGAGAGATGTCAGCATGCTCACATAAATTCTGTTAACTGTTGAGAGTTCAAATAGATGATCATATATATAGATCAATCTTAATCCTGAGCAGTTATAGACTCCTATTTATAACATTATCTTTAACATACTTGTTAAATGTTTATTTTTTAAACATATCGAAATAATTGTATCTTGGAAGCATGATGAGATGAGTAGCTGAGAATGCAACTTACAGATATGGAATCCATTCCTTCCATTAGGAAGCTAGAAAGATGATTTTCTTGTGTATTAATTCAGGACTTTAACATTTTGAATACTCAATTTATAATAGATTTATAAATTAATTGTTCATTAGAGAATCAATGATACACAAAAATAAAGATGTAATTAGAGAGGTAAATGAGATATAACCTAACTCAAATTATGAATTGTCTATGGAGGATTGAACTGCATGTAATGAATAAATCGATAGACTACTTACTATTTTCTGAGTAAATTAATTCTCTAACTTCAAGAGTGCAATTCCAGATTTTT
>JXTB01000185.1:287281-304721 GCA_002914805.1 Parasponia andersonii | reverse complement strand
GAAAATCATTCACCTCGGAATGGAGAAACTATTAAGTATGCAGCTCCATTTGGGCACAAAATGGAACCTAGGTCTCACAAAAAAATAAAATAAATAAATAAATAAAGCATCTAAAACGCACGATATGGTAGGCATCATTGACCTGTGCATGGGTTTAGTTTAGTTTAGTTTAGTTTATTAGACCATAGATTGAAATCATTAGTACGGTGAAAAAAGCAAAATTAAAATTAGAATGGATGGTGTTGGAGGTGGAGACGTGATCTTCTGGCCCATGGGGCAAAGACAGAGAGATTTTTGGATAGATCTTCTATGAAAAAGCAAGGAGATGGAGAGAGAAATAGGAGGAGAAAGAGAAAAGGGAATTTTATTTTGAGGCGTCGTGTCAGTACAAAAGGGCGGAATGGGAATGGGAAAGAATTGAAATTTGGAGGGTAATCGAATTTGGGCAAGAGCACTTCCATTCTCCATCACTCCTTTCAGGCTTTTGATGTTAGGTTCGTTTTAGAAGTTGAAGCAAAGCCTCTTCAAGGATATGGGGGCACGTGAGATACCACTCTGGTGCCATATTCTCTGTCCTGCAACCGACCAGCATACAGATGGGTTGGATCCCACCTTAAACCCCATTTGGTGGACCCCACCTCTAGAGGGTATTATACTATTACTTATTAGACTATGTGAGAAACTTCGATTTGGGTTAGCTCTACTTCTCTTTCTCACCAGGGAAGAAGTATATTATTGGTTGTATAGCAATTATTAGAAGGCCAGAAGGGCCTGATTAATTAGGCCTCACTCTTACTCATGGAATCGGGACTCGGGGCGGGACCACCTGTTCAGTGAGCGAGCGCAGTCGCATGTTTTCCCTACATATATGCGGCCAGGGGTTGGTCTACGCGTCGGCCTTGAGAACTGAGATACACTCCGAAAGACGTAACCAACTTTCAGGCTGAATTTTCGCATGGGCCTTATCCAAAGCGGCTTAGTCCATTTAATAGATAGGACTATTTGAAGTTTTTGTCAGTTTCAAGGGCCACTTTTTCCGATGAGTTTTTTTTAGGACTAAAAAATGGAGTCCGTATGAAATACGTTCATACAGTAATGTCTCTTGTTTAACTTAATTATTTTTTCACATTATCTATCAGTTTTGATACGACTAACACATTTTCTCGTAAAATTCTTAAATCTCTATTTTTTTTTCTCTTTTCTCTCTCTATTTTATCATATTCTCTTATTTCTCTCTGAAGTCGGAAAAAAAAAAAAAAGAACTCATAAAACCGAATTCAAAAACCACCTCAATTTAAACTCAAAAATCTTACACTCCACTTTCATCTTTCTCTTTTCTTTATCTGACGCCAAAAATCCAATAATAATAAAGACCTATCAAATCAAAGTTAAGAAGCCCTTTTTAAAAATTGCAAGCACATTGTCGGTTGGAAAAAAAGACAAAATCTCCGTCTAAGTCTCTGGCGAAGATTCTAGTGTCAAAGCCCACTATTCCCGAGCAAAACCCAACCGATTTCAAAGACAAAAGTGCGATAAAAGTTACATACGAGGAAATAAAGGTTGGTTTTTTATATTTATGCAAGAATCCTTGTTTTTTGACGTTGCATGTTAAGAAAAAAAACTAATCTTGATTTCTTTAAAAGGATTGAATATTTTAGAAGTTGATGTTCTGACGATGTCAAAAATATTCTGACCTAAGGTCAAAAGTTCTTGACTCGGATCAAGTTTCTCTTAATCCAGGTCATGGACTCGAGCCAAGTGTCGCTTGGCTCCGGTCAAGAGCTTATTTATTGGAGTTAAGATCTTCTTAGCTCTGACTCGAGCTAAGTACTTCTTAACCTTAGTTAAAATCTTTTTGACTCTTGTCAAGTACTTTTTGGCCTCATATCAAGAGCTCCATGACCTCTTATCAAAAGTTTCTTACCTCCTGTTTATTTGAATTTCTTTGATTGAGGTCAAAAAGCTCTTGGCATCTTAGGTCAAGTGTTCCTTAACCTTGGATCAAATGCTCTTTGACATTGGGTCATAAAGTTCTCGACTTCAGGTCAAGGAATACTTGACGCTCACTTGATATTATTATTTTATTTAACTTGATATTTAATATTATTTATGAGAGATTATAATATGTTTGTCATCAAGTATACTGAATTCCTAGTGTCCGATAAGGTAGTTGCATCATAAACTTACATGGGAGTTGTCTTATCATGAATCGCAAAAATATGAGAATTATGTCGAAACTGATTGATAAGAGTTATTCAATTTAGGGAAACAACGACAATGCATTTAATAAAGACAATATTTATTACTTAAGATCAAGAAAAACTTTTTTTTCAAACAATCACTTTTTTTTTTCTTTTTTTGTCTTGTGGTTTCTGTGATTGGTGAATAATATTCAGTATTTACTTTACTTTTGGTATATTCGATTACTATCATTTTGCTAAAAGTCATCTATTCAATAGATGTTTCAATAAAATTCAATGCATTTAATAAATACAATATTTATTACTCAAGATCAAGAAAAACTTGACTCCATGTCAGATCTATCTTGACTCTAGATCAAGAATATTTTGATTTCAAGCCAAGTATTACTCGACCCAAGGTCAAAAATTTCTTGAATTGATAAGCACATAAAATTGTATTCAATTTTTAGATTAAAGAGATTATGACTCCATTCAAGAAATTCTTGACATAAGTTCAATATATCTTTTACTTAATTAATGAATCAGAAAAAACAAAATATAACAAACTTTTTGACCCCATACAAGAAAATCTTAACATTGATTCAATAAGTTTCAATCTCTAAATTTAAAAACACATCACATACAACATCGTGACTAAGTTTCATATAACACTTTACAATTCTTTTTTAAAATGTTGTTGACTCTAAGTCAAACACTTTTATTTCTTAAGTCAATGTCTTTTTAACCTCGTGTAAAGAATATCTTGACCTCAAGTCAATAACTTTTTGCCCCTAAAGCAAGAGCTTCTTGACCCAAGATCCTCTTCTTGCATTCTTATAGGGTGGTCTATAGATTCATTAATCGTGCTACGTAGTGGAATCGGACTAAGGCATATCTACCTCTTATGCCCTGAATTGCCACAACATGAATGCTTTTAATTAACTGAATTCCCACCAGTTGATTTAATATGATATTGACCAAAGTTCAAAATGATATTGACCTAAGGCCAAATTAGTTTTGACCATACATTAACATCAATTTGACCTACTTCTTCAAAGCAATATAATTTTGATTAAAGGTCAAAATGATCTTGACCTGAGGCCAAGTTAATCTTGACTTGTGACGTTACAACTTGATCTACAAGATATTATAAAATTATGAATATATGAAAACATCGAACTTTTAGGGTAATAATGCTTGGATTAGTATTATGGTCACTCTTTAAATATTATTTACTCAATATCAACCATGAAAAATTAATCTTGAACAAAACTTTATCACTTACTTTCAAAATTCAAGCAACTCCTCAATATATCCTCCCATTTTCCTGCTAAGTTTTTTTTTTTTTTTAACAAAATAATTAAATAATTATTAAGAAACAGAATTGTTAACAAAGGGAGAAAGAGAGAAGTAGAGCTAGAAAGTATAAACTAGAAGAGAGAGAGAGTCAAATGAAATGCAATGCAACATAGAAATATAGAAATTAATTGGGTTCACAGATTGAAGCTTTCATGGTCCTTTAAAGATGGAAACCAATCATGTGATTTTTGGAAAAAGAACCGAAGAAGAAAAAGAAGAAGAAGAAGAGAGATCAAAAATAAAACAGAGAAAAAGAGATGTCAGTTTAGAAAGAGAGCGAAGATCATTCAATGCCCTATCTACCGATTCACTTTTGACCAAGGGCAGATTTGGAAACTATTTTCTTTCTCTCTCCACCTAGTCCTAAGTTTTGGTCCTAAAAAAGACATTATATCAACCTAGTCTTAAAACTGACAAAAGGATCCCAAATAATCCTATCCATGTCCTTTTCTCCATTTAATAAGGAAAAAACTTTCCCATTACCCAGTTGGGTTAACTTGGGTTGCAGCCCATTCCATCGTTGCCCAGTAAGGGATTCATCACAACATCTCATCTAATTCTCTATGCAACATCTCAGCAGCTAGTGGCTAGGGTCTGCTTTTGGTTCTGCTTTGCTGAAATTCGAAATGGAACAACTCGATGAATTTTGAACAGTTTTCCACCATAACCTACAGGCTAGAACGGTCTTTACACCTTTTTTTTTTTAACTTGTATACTTGTCCTCCTGTTAAAACCTACAAACTTTGAGGCAAGAAACTCTAGCGTATTATTAGGCAAGTCCCATGAATATACCCCAAACCTCATAGGAGTAAATCATAGGCCTGACTACTAGACCTAATTGGGTGCTAGAACGGTCTCACAGTGAGACCTGGACAAATCACACAATATAGTCAGTGTTGAGATTATGTTCTCTCATCACCATAGAATGCCAAGAATTGGCAGAAGCTCCACGTGAACGGGAATAAAAAAGAAATATGCATATATCAGAGAAAGTAATGGTGGACAAAGAAGAAGGTATCTAGACCCACCCACCACTCCATTTATATGGAACCACTAGCGACAGCTACTTCACGACATAACAAAGACAGAAATGAGAGAACATTTTAACTTTGAATCCACTAAAAGAACTCGCTAAGTCACACTTTAGCACCGGACACGTGAGTATTTGAAAGAGAAGGATGAAACAAAAATTGACATCCTGACACAAAACCCATCAATGTAGCCATGACGCCTAACCTCCATGCCCCGGACAAGCTAATGCATCATCATGATCACACTTAAGTTGGCAGAATTTCCATAGAAAATTCAGAATCAATCATACTCTAATTCGTCAGGAGTAACCGGTCGTTTGAGAGGGATGATGGACTTCTTTTCAACGTCACGAGATAATGCTTTCCTCATATCTGAAAACAGGAGAAATTGTAAACAAAAATGTAAAAAGCAACAAAAAAATTCAGGACGTGGTTTCATGCTTACCTAGCCCATCCTCCTCCCCTGAATAATACCGTAGCACCCTTCTATAGATCACGTATCCCAGCTGAGACGGAGAGAAAATAGAGTGAGCATCATAAAATCCCATTTGATGTAAAACAGAAAAGGGTGGGAGAGTTGTCTCTGGCATTCCAGATCGTATTGTCCACTGCATGTTACTGTTCACTGACAACTCAAAATTTTTTAGCAGTTAATATGTAGAACTCCCGCAATGAAAACCTTACTATAGTTGCAGGTGCATAAACTGGTGAAGTTTTTTGTTTTCCTTGTTCTTTTCCTTCTTTTGATATATAATGGATCAATGAATTCTCCATATTGGCAGGGCCGAATTGTCAACAAAATTATGGATATTTCTCAAACCATAAGGAAAAAGAAACAGAATAATACTTATAATTAATGAGTGAAACTGAATTTTGAGTTCATTCAACTATATTAAGAGGAGCAAGAGCAAAATTAGTAGAATAGAAGTAGCATGAGATATTACTCAGAAAAAAAAAAAAAAGGAAGGAAAAAAAAAAAAGAAAAGAAAGCTACAGCCAGAAGCAATCTTCGAAACCAATTACACACCGGATACTGTCCATATCCAGTTTATCCTGTGGAACCATATCACATCCCAGATCTTCTCACTGGAATAATATCTCAGGGTTTGAGATGATAACTTGGTATATATTTAATTAAGTTATATGATGATCTAGACGAGATTCTGCATTTTAAAACCATCCATATATTGACATCGTATCAAGCTAGACTAGCCTTTTGTTTCACCCTGAGCTTCTTCTAAACAATAAAAAAAATATTACTACTTACTCTCCAATACCAAAAGAAATTACGTACATGGAAAGGAAGTTAGTCCAAGCCAATGCAACATATAAGATCGGATCAGTACTGCCTACAAGGAAGATGTTTGTTTGGTTGGCTTGTTTTTGGGGTGTGTGTGTCTGTGTGTGTGTGTGTTACGTTCTATTGTTCCCCTCTTGTACAATATGTTAACAAATCAATTTTTTTACCTATTAACTTTAAGAAGAATGGATTAGTAGAGATCAAAAGATAATGCAGAATTAGTGAAGGAATATAAGGGTTATCAACAAGAAAATATTGCCCAGCGCACATGCAAAACTACTAAAGCTCAAATATCAATTGAAACGATAGCAAAAGTTAATCTTGTTTAACGTTAATTAACAGAAATAATACCTTTTCATACATCTTTATTGCTGGTGTGTTTGATGCTCTAACAAAAAGATCCACAAAATAAGCTTTATCACTGCCAAATGAAACTCATTAATGATGGAGCTTGAATGCATAACCCAAATGCTCAAGCATCATAAAATCTACTAGATCTCCAAATATCTTTCAGCATTTAAACAGACATATTTAAAACACTGCTTTGTGCATCTCAAAAAAGGAGCATCAAAGCATAATCCTATTGGAATCCATGAACCAAAGAGAACTGAATACCAACAAAGCAATGGTCATAAATAAATTTCTCGGGCTTGACAATGATAGATGTTGGTGTGTCTAAGATTTAAATCCTACCATTTGAAGAAAAATGTTTCTGCATCCGTGATTGTGTAAACACAAGCTGCATATTTTTACTAAAACTAGATAGAATAGCATATGAGAAGAAACTGATCCGCAAAAACGTGATCAAAGTAAAAGGTATTCTTGCTTTTACAGTTAAAAAATAAAAAAGGAACCCGACTGCAATGCACATAAGCAACAATACATTAAATGAACCATCCTTACATCTTGTCACTGATGTCCTCAAGCAAGTTCATGAGTTTCTTTGCTAATTGTTGCCTACGGTATTCAGGAGCAACAGTTACCGCAGTTACATGACCATGCCAAGACTCACCTTGACCTTCAACTTTTCCCATAACTACAATCGTTGAATAACCAAGAAAATTTTCATCATTGCATAAGTACACTACTAAAAAACAACCCAGAAAATCCATACAACAGAGACTGAACTGTACAGCTACTACAGCAAACCCAACTCCCAAAGGAAAAGCAATATCCAGCCATATTCAGCACAAATTGAATTTCTCCTAAACCAGCAAAAATCCGCTATACACCCACAAACCCACTTTTTCCCCTTGAAATCTTCAACCCTTCTTTCGGCCACACAAAAAACAAAGCATAAATGACTAAATCAAAATCAAGTTCCCAGAGCGATTGATTTTTAGTTTTCCAACAAAGTAATAACACCCACCCCTTTTTTCTAAGATACAAGTAATACCCATTTAATTTATTTGTACCCAATAGCTCTTATGTAAACTATCTCAGAATTTACTATAAAACTCGTGTCACTTGCTTCCTAATTGAACAATGAGGCACATTACATTGAGAAAGCATACAGCATAAACCACTAAACCAGATTCTTCCAATGCACCATTCATTTCATCATTCCCATGACTTGAAAGCTTCGCAACCATAAAAAGCATGGAATAAACACTCCAATTGCTTGTTGCCAATACCCAGACACTAAAACAACGAAGAACTATACTTCTCATTGCCAAAACCAGAATCACCATAAAAGAAAAATGTTTAATCGTACAAGAAATTCAAAAGAGAAAAATTTTAGGGTTTGTAAAGTTTAAAAAAAAAAAAAGAAAAAAAAAAAAAAAAAGCTTACTGTAACCCATAATTCGGTTCCCAAGGCCTTCGGCGACATGAAAATAATCAGGCCACCTTGCCAGATAGGTCATGTAGAAGGACATGTTGAACTGTAATTAATACAATATTCCATAATTATATATATATATATATATATAAACCACCCTAGGTGAAAGTCCTATATATGTATATTTGAAAAATTGAAAGGAATAATATTGAGAGTGGGTTAAAGAGAAAAGAAAGGTTACGGTTTCAGTGAGATGGTCAAGATTCACAGACGCGAATCGAAGAAGATCGTTGCAGCTAAATCTGCGAATCGTCGTCATATCTCTCAATATCTCTCTCTTCTCTTCTCTTCTCTTCTCTTTCTCGCTTGAATAGTTCGTCTGGGAGAGACCACAACCTTCAAAGTTCATACTGTAACTAATAGTACATAGTAAAGAAAAACGATCTATCGTTTGTTTCTCTTAAGCACGACGTGTCGTTCTTTTCTCTTTCTAGTTTTTTCTCCTTTTTCTCAAAGGATAGAAATGAATAATTCACTCAAAACAACTGCAACAACAACAACAACAATAATAATAATAATAATAGTCATCATAATTTTTTTTTTCCAATCATAAATTCTCTTTTGATAAATCCTAGCGTAACTATTACTCCAAAAAAGAAAAAATTCCAACATAACTAATCACAGTAGTTACTAGTCAAATTTTGGGTAAACTTCAAAAAAAAAAACATTAAGTTTAATCTTTCTGCCATTTAAACTTTAAATTTGATTTTTGCAAACAATATATATATATATATATATACATATTTTGAAAAAAGATTTTGTACCCTTTGTTTATATTTTGACAAATTTGTTCCCAAAAAATTGTGAATCCAAGCCTAAATTATATTATTTTTGTTTTCAAAAAGTTAAAATACTTACAAAAAAGTTATCATTTGTAATAACATAAAATGGATAAAAAAGGAAATAAGAGTACAAATTTTTAGAATTTCAAAGTATGAAAGTATTTTTTAATAACTAAAATTTAAAATTTAAATTGTAAAAATACCAAACACAAGTATATTTTTTGTGGTCCACTCTTATTAATTTTTAAATGTAGCTTGATAATAAGTGGCTTTGAAAAACAAGCACTCTGTTTTTGAGAAATTGTATTATAATGTAATATTCATGAAGTAATATAAATTTTTTAACGTAAAAATAAGAAGTAAAATGGGTGATTTCATCAATAGTCCTTAAATTGTAGTCTTTATACTACTTTAGTCCGTCCTCCAATTATGTATAATCAATAATATAATACAATGATTATACTCTGGGGTCCATCTGTGAAATTAAACCTTTCTAAAACAATAGTAAATAATAGGTTTTATTTTGATTAGAAAATTAGGGTTAGTAATTTGCACACAACCTGTCAACACGACTCGAAATTCATATATTTAGTCGATACACTTAATTCGAAATTTATCTGAATTAACGCTATTAATTAACTTTTTATCAAAATATAATATTAAATATTAAATAGTGCTTCCATAGAAAATATTTTTTAACAAATTTCTTGTAATTTAAATGAAAAATAGTAAATTAATGAGTTAATTTACTTTAATAAGATAAAACTGAAATGAAAAAAATTAAGTAAATGAATAATTATAATACTTAGAAGTGTTATGATACGTCCGTTTGAAAGACATTTTCATTAAATAGATAACTCGCGGGTAGCACGAAATCCACATGATATTAAATGGGTCCACACGAAATGGCACGAGTTGCCTGAAAAAATAATTCTATTTTTTTCCCCCTTTTTTTTTCGGTTGTAGAACGGTATGTCGTTTTGCGACGACACCAAATAACATTTATAAACAAACGAGAACAAACTTTGAAGCAATTAGTGAGAGTCAAGGGAAACGACATATATTGTTCATTTACGACTTTAAGATACACGTCGTTAGATTAAAAAACGACATGTCCCCATTCTATTTCTCTCTCCAAGACTAATTAGTTTATCCAAAAAAAAAAAAAAAAAGTCAAGACTTATTATCTTCGTCTTCGTAAATTCCCAATTCCAAACCCTAGAAACTCAGAGAAGCCATAGATGGATCTTCTCAAGCAAGAGCTCCTCAGGAAGCGCCAAAGCCTGGCCGCAGACACCGGCGGCAAGCGAGTTTTCAAGCGCTCCGAGATTGAGCTGAAGAACATCCAGAAGCTCCGAGAGCAGGAAAAGCGCGAACTTGAGGCAAAGTCTCAGCTCCAAGCTTCCGCCTCCACCACCGCCGGCGCCGGAGCCAACAAATCAAACTCCACCTCCGCAACCACCACGACCGCCGCGGCGACGAATTCGTCGACTGCAACCACGTCCAAATTCCTAACCGACGAGCAAAACATCGATAACCTTGTCTTGTCCAAGCAAGAAGTCATTCGCAGACTCCGGCTTCTCAAGCAACCCATTACCCTATTCGGCGAAGACGACGAGTCTCGCCTCGATCGGCTGAAATATGTGTTGAAAGCCGGGTTGTTCGAGGTCGATAGCGACATGACTGAGGGGCAGACCAACGATTTCTTGAGGGATATTTCGGAGCTGAGGAAGCGGCAGAAGACGGGGATTTTGAGCGAGAGGAAGCGGAAGAAGGGCGAGGTTGATGGAGTGGCGGAGGATGGGGAAGATGGCGTTGCGGAGGAGGAATTGAGCGGCGATGGCGGCGGCTCCAGCGGGGTCGATGCCGACAAGGATTTGAAGCGAATGAAGGCGAATTTCGATGAGTTGTGCGAAGAAGATAAGATTTTGGTGTTTTTCAAGAAGCTGTTGAATGAGTGGAAGCAGGAGTTGAATGAGATGCAAGACGCCGAGAAGCGGACCGCCAAAGGGAAATCCATGGTCGCCACGTTCAAGCAGTGTGCGCGGTACTTGCATCCGCTCTTCAAGTTCTGTAGGAAGAAGGTAAAGATTCTGTTCTTAGTGCTTATAACATGCTTTATCTGAACTATGTTTTCGTTGTGTATTTATGCAAAACTATGATGCCATACACGGAGTCTAATACATTAATTGTAATTAGAAAGTTTTCCTGGAATGTTTTGCACAAGCACTGAGAGAGATTTGTATGTCAGTTTTAAACATTTGATTGCTGGTTTAGTTACTCTGGCCTTCCTGTGATTCAGAGAAAGCTAATTTGATGATAATTCGAAGGCTAGAATATCGGAAGACCATAAGAATGACTGAGAAATAGATTGCTGTTTTGGTAGACTTTGTGCTCAATAAAAGGTTGATTGGAAGAGGTTTTCAATGGGAGAAGTATGGCGTATTGTCTAAACGGTTTACTCTGTTCACTTATGATCTTTACTGTTTAAGTCATCTCAACCTAAGTTTGTGCTTAGAATTGGAAAAAAAAAAAAAAAACAATCTATGCATGCTTTATCTTATCATGAGTGATTGAACCACCTATTCACAATATTGATCATGTGGTAAGGAAATTGTGTAATGACTATCATAAGTTATAAATTATAATTGACACCTTTGGCTCCTTGTGAAACATCATTAACTCTTCCTTGTTTCTTTTGATCTTATTAATTTTGTTTCATCTCTTTACTCAGCTGTAAATTTTCCTTTATACCTTCATGTTGTAGTCTAAGGTGTCATTTTGAAATGAGATTGAGAGAAAAACATGTTGTCAAGGTCTTCAAATTATCTCCAAAAGTAATATTATTCTAGATCTTCAAACTTGTTCTCCACGTTTCCAATTTTGCAATGAGAATCTTTGCTCACTTATTTTTGTTGCTTTATGTTACCCGCTTTATGCTTGGAAGAAAAGAGTACGTGCTATTTGGTGATGTGGTAATAATATGAGAGGAATTGAGCTATGCCATTCTATTCTGTTACCCTTCCGGGTCTTCCCTCACCGTTGTCAACTAAGTTCTCCCTGGATGTGGTATTATGTGCTTTTGCACCAATTATATGAAAGACAGTATTCATCTCGTGACATTCATTTTGTAGGTTCTCCCAGATGATATCCGCCAAGCACTGATGATCGTAGTTGATTGCTGCATGAAGCGAGACTACCTAGCCGCAATGGACCACTACATTAAGCTTGCCATTGGAAATGCACCTTGGCCTATTGGTGTTACTATGGTTGGTATTCATGAACGTTCAGCGCGTGAGAAGATCTACACCAACAGTGTGGCCCACATTATGAATGACGAGACAACTCGCAAATACTTGCAGTCTGTGAAGAGATTAATGACCTTTTGCCAGCGTCGCTACCCAACAATGCCATCAAAAGCAGTCGAATTCAACAGCCTTGCAAATGGTAGCGACTTGCAGTCTCTGCTAGCAGAAGAGGGGGTTTCATGGGGTGGTAGTAGTCAAGCCGGAGAGGAAAGGCTTCGAATAATGCCTGCTCCGAAAGAGGGCTAGTCCTGTATATGACCATCTATATATTGAATAACATGTTTGAATGCTCTTAATGGTGTCAAATTCTTATGCTTTTTCCTAGTTATTTGAGCTGTGGATATTATACCATTTACTTCTCTAACGGAACAGGAAAAGTCATAACAATGAAATTAGTCATTTGTTGGATGCCGTCTTCATTTTTCTTTTTTCGTGTATTTAACAGATACTTTCACCACACTGCCTCTCGTATCCCAAAGCCATCATGCTAAACTAGGGCTATTAGGGACATACGTCGTTGTCTAATCTTCGCTTTCCATTGCAGTGAGACTCACGTGGATCTACCATGATGGAGGGGACGCATCGACCTTACCATTCTCAATAGTACATCTGCATTCGTAGTTGTAGCATTCGTTTGCGATAAAAATTGTGTCTGCCGTCAAGTCCTACAATCAGTCACTGAACCACCATTGTTTTGACACCATGAAATGTAATTTCATCGCACCATCATGTTAGGTTATCCAGCTCCTCGAACATCTTATAATTTGGGCCAACTTTTCCTACCATTACTTATTTGACGTTCAAATTTATCCTTAGTTCGGTAAAGCCAACCAAGAAATGCATGTTAATTTGTCCTCAATAAATGGTCAATTTTGCCCTGAAAATCGATTAGATCTTACACTCAGCAGAGAGACCCACGTACAAACTTTACAAAGACACAGAGAAGAAGCTTTATCATGTCTAATTTATTTTTACCAATATCACTGACTCTTGGTCGAGCCAAACGTGTCTTCAACACCATTTGTCACCCTCCTTCTCCGTTCAGCAATCATGTCTTCATATGCCTAAACAGAAGGACGAAAGTTTCAAAGGAAATATATTATTAATTGATTATACATAATAATATATACGTATAAATAATGTGTCTTTATTTTCAGTTACTCTGATCAAATCATAGTAGCTTTTGGATAATTATCAAATGACTAAAAAAAAAAAGTTTACGTATCAATTATAACTCATATATATATATATATATATGTTATTCGTATATTTACACACAATTTGAGCAATATAATAAGACACCAATCATGTTCAATATCATAATGATATGTCAATCTGTTATTAATGATTCTAATTAATAAATTGTATCTCATATAGTCTCACTTTAAATGTAATTATAATTAGTCAATAACTACTATACCTAGTCTCACTTTAAATGTAATTATAATTAGTCAATAACTGCTAAACCATGTATTGGGCACCATATGTTGCCCCATAGCACTGCTCAATAATTTTGAGGACATAAGAGAGAAAAAAGGGATGAATGGATGATGCCGCACCTTTGGATAGGAATACAAAAATATATACCACCATGCGCATATCAGTAACGAAACAACTGCTGTGACCATAACTGAGTGCAAAATCAGCCAGCTACAAGCTATTGCCGAGACCCCAGTCAAAGTAATTGTCCAAGGTTGACACCTATAAACAACAAATCGAACTTATAAATCGGACATGGATGCTAAAATTAGTTTAATGGGTATGTTAAGAAGGTAATTAGAAAAGGGGTGCATGATTTATCTCTTCTCCCACAATTAATCAGCATATCCAAGTCAACATGAACAATAGAAAGGAAACATATTTTACTTCAGATCATTTTGGCTTGAATTTTGTACTCAGATTTAAAGTGGCATAATAATAAAATGGAGCCACATCTCCAACTCCTTAACGTTGAATATCATGTATCTACTAACCAGTCAGTATGAGAAATGAACCAGCAAATAACCTAAAAAAAATTTCCTGTTACAACCAAGTCCAAACAAGCTACTAATAAAGAAAGTGACAAATCCGTTTGAGATATTGTAAATTTTGAAAAACCAGTAAGCGTCACAAAAGAACACGATTACTCGTATTAGGGAGTACCCAGAAGCTAAAATTCCGAGTCAAACACTTGAGAACAATATGTCGAACAAAAAGTCGCTAAAAAGTTCAACAAAAGAGCTAAACCATAGGCAAGGAACCTCAAAATACAGAGCCAAAATATCAGTGTTTATGAAATAATAGTGAGCAAAATTAACAGAGAGAAAAGCTTTACCAGGTTGGTTTAGTGTCCCAAACGGAGTCGTATTCAAGAGAAAGGTAGTTGAGATAGCCATCCATATCATCAACGACTCCATCTTCATCCAAGAACGGGGACTCGTTAGGGTCGCGTGAACTGCTACCAAAGACCACATTTTTGCACCGAAATCCATTCAATTTGAGACCAGTCGAGGCGCTATACGACGACAAAATGGGATTCGATACATGGATTGGCGGGGAGGGAAGCCGGGGTCTCAGCCCAAGTACTGGAACTGAGTGGGTGAGAGAGGCGAGAGAAACAGTCGCCATTTTTGTCTTTGTTAAAGGAGCAATATATCTGTTCACTTCGTTGCTTCGTTTTTAAGAGGCCTTTAATCTTTTTATTTTATTTTAACCGAAAGGAAAAATGAAAAAAAACAAAAATTCCCAACAAGGTGGTAACTTCATGCTTCATCTAATATTTACGCAAAGTCACGCAGCTTACAATTTTCAAATGTAAGTGGCTTAAATTAAATCCGTAGGGGACATGTTAACTATTTGTGGCTAAATTATGAGCTTAAAGTTGTTCAAAAAAAACACAAGTGTGGAACGAGAAAAACATGTTTACCTAAAAAATTAATACAAGTTTTAACTGTTAGTTGATACGTACATATTGGTTACCTCTAGCTGCTCCTTAATGGCATGGACATCTTTACTAGCAGATAACATCCAAATCCTAATACGTGCACACTTCGTAGTTTTTAACTTTGAAAGAGAGAACTCGAGGATTCATTGAGAATTCCCCCGCCAACAATTAAAATTATGTTCGCACAAATCCGTGTTTGATTAGATCAATTTTTTAACGAATTTATCTCTTAAACAAAGGATTTAAAAGTTAGAATTCAGAATGACACTTGCATGTTAGATCAATTTTTTAATGAATTTATCTCTTAAACAAAGGATTTAAAAATCAGAATGACACTTGCATGTTTACTAATCCATTAATGGAGAGGAAAAAAGTGACATTCTCTTTCATGTATGTGTAACTAATTGACATATAAACACATAAAAAAGAATCACATTCTTTCCAACCTATTATTTCTTATTCTCGTCCATTTCCTTTCCACTCATTCCTATTATTGATTAGTAAACATGGTTCACAGGTTTAGTTGAGATTATAACTATGGCCTACTAGCTTTAGTTGCAACTTCGGTCCATCTCTGTCTCACATAAAGGAAAACAGCAGTTGCAGAATACACACGTTTGTTGTATACGTTATATGGGATGCTTTTGATCCAATTTGGTCGTTTGATTTCAATGTATCCTATGAAAACAAAAGGGATTTACGTTTTCATACAAAGGATTTGAGTGAGAGGAAGTTGGAGAAGTGACATGGCCTGGATAACTCCAAAGGAAAAACAATTCCATATTTCCGACAGAAATATCCTGCCAACTGAGAAAGAAATGTCTGGAAAAGAAGTACTGTGCAAAAAATAACTGCATATGCTACATGTAGAATGGAACTATTCAATCAAAATTGTTTTTTCTTTCTTCTAACTAACATTAAAGAGCTTCAGATGCCCGGTTTTCAACAAGCTCAAGGATTCGACTAGAGGAAAAACAGAATTAACCATTTACACACATTTATTAATCCTTGGATTCTCAAGTAGGAAACCAAGATGCAACCGCCAGTAGCTAAGAGCTAGACCGTTTCAAAAATTATTCGAAACAGTACAAATTTATATGAACAACCACTTGCGTACCAGTTTCTTTATCATAGGAAGAATGCTTGTACCTATAGTGTCATTATGATTCAGGCATCTTGAACCCAAATCCTCACAGTTCTATCACCGTCGAGGCCTGCAGAGGCAATTTTGTTCTCAGTAGGGTGACATGAAACAGAGATGACAGTATCAGAATGGCCTTCAAGTTTCTGAATCATATTTTTGTGTTGGAGATCCCACAAGTAAACACACCGATCCTCCGAACCACTAACAATGTACTTCCCGTTCGTCACGGAAAATGTGGATGTTATGCAGTATACTTTGTTCATGTGACCAGTGTAAATTTTCAGAAACTTTCCTGTTGAATAGTTCCACAGCTTCTGCACCCATAAAAAGGGGTCAGCAACAAAGTATTAACAAGAGCAAATCGGTCTAACATTAAACCACAAGCAATTCCATGAGAAGTCCCCAAGACCAGAGGAAAGAAATATACTTCTACCATCGCTCCAATCTATTTGGTAACTAAGCGCACAAAGGAAACAACATAAGAGTAAATAACAATAAACCAGAAAAGTCATTAAACAATAAGCTATCAGAGAACCGACATAATGCCAGCCAAGAGACTACTAGAACAGAAATACAAGCAAGTCAAAACACTTGAAACTAAACTTCCAACAATCACAAGTTTGCTAACTAAGTGACTTGTTACTCCAATGTATGTGTATATGAGCAATACTACACATTTTGACAACTTATCAAGAGAAAATAAGTTCACTGATGAGACATTATATAGCTATCTGGTAAATAGCTTTTTGTTTTTTTTTTTTTTCACTTTTACTAATTAACTGCCACATATAAAGATACATCATTCCAAACATAAATTTAGACAAAATTGTCATGACGTTTACAGGTAATTAGGCTGAGTATCAGTTTCGGAGGTCGGTATTAGATTCATAGCAGTGTTTTGGCAGTTTTTTTCTAAAGAAAGCTGCTTACAAAACTAAATGTTGTCTTGCCTCTTAGAACGGCTATCCTGAAAGAAGCCCTGCTCTTTAGCATTTTCCATTGAATGATAAATAATATTAATGTTAGTTGCCAATCTCAACTACTACAATCCAAATAAACATTTGATAACTCATTTAAGTGTCAAGATTAGAGTTGATTCCAGTGGTACTAATCATGTAATTATAAACCCCATCACATAACCATTCCAGTTAAGCACAAAAGCAAAGCTCACCTACAGTTCTCCTAAACCACTACAACCACCGAAACAGTGCGATTAAAGAATATATATTTCGTCTCAAGTCTCAAAACCCATCTCCAGAAACAGCCCAATTAGCACAAGCAACAAAATTTGAGAATGAAAAAAGAATTACCAGAGTGTCGTTGAGGGTGGCAACGAGTATGAACTTGCCATTAGGCGAGAACTTGGCGAAGGACACAGCAGGGACCTTATCGTCAATAAGGGTCTTCAAGCAAGTCCCAGTGGCCGTGTCCCAAATCTTGCAGGACCCGTCGTGGCTCCCGGAGACGATGAGCGAGCCGTCGCGGTTGAAGTATACGGACGTGACGGGCATGGAGTGGGCCTTGATGGAGTGGAGGCAGCGGCCGGTCTTGACCTCCCAGATCCGGATTGTGT
>JXTB01000185.1:255255-286708 GCA_002914805.1 Parasponia andersonii | reverse complement strand
GTAGCTATAAAATAATTTCTAATAATAAACTAATATCTAAATATTTTTAATAAGTTAACGAGAGCTGTTCCCATTTTTTAATTTGCTCATTATATAAATATACAAAGAAAACAAAAACTGAGAGTGTTAATTTGTAGAAATCGTAAATGTCAATGTATCACTTTGCAGAATTCAAAAGTGAGGATATTAATTTGCATAATTTCAAAAATCAGGGTATTATTTTGCTGAAATTTAAAAGTGTGAGTATTTTTTTGCAAGCATTCAAAAGTTAGGACTTTTTTAACTAAAAAGTTAAAACTCGGGGTATTTTTACGTGATTAATCCAAAAAATAATAACGCTAACTTGGTTATTTTTGCACCAA
This sequence comes from Parasponia andersonii, assembly GCA_002914805.1. Classification (NCBI taxonomy): domain Eukaryota; kingdom Viridiplantae; phylum Streptophyta; class Magnoliopsida; order Rosales; family Cannabaceae; genus Trema; species Trema andersonii. The sequence continues at coordinate 286,346 of JXTB01000185.1, read as the reverse complement.
AATTTGACATCAAGTGACATGGCAGTATACGAGTTGTTTATTTATTTTTAATTTTTTTTCTCTTTTATGTCTCACTGATCAAATAATCTAACATAACTCTAAATAATAAGGCTAAGGGTGTTCAAAATAACCACCAAATTACGAAACTATCTAATCCAAACTAATTCGCACGATTATAGCACATTTACAGTCAATGGACGGATTGGAAAAACAACGAACCTAATGATCCAATTCAGTTTGTAGATTGTAAAAAAAATACTCAATTTCAAACTGAAATCGGCTAGAAAAATTAGTTTTATAAATGATTTTTTATATATAAATATATTGTAATATATTTTGTAATTTTTAGTGTAATATATACTTATGATTTGTATATTTTTATATGTGTCTAATATCAATTTCTTTTTACTGCTTCAAAGCAAAGTTGAATTTTGAAGTCTTTATTGTTATTGTGGTACTAAGTAAGAGATTTATGATTATTTTATAATTTGTTTAAGAGACTCTAAACTTTAAGATTGCTCTTGCATTTTAATTTGGTTGTAACTTTAGTTTAAATAATTTGGTTGTAACTTTAGTATAAAATAATTAGAACTTACGATTTGATTGTAAACTTTAAATATAATATTTTTGATTTAATATTTGGATTATGTTAAGAATGTTATTTATGTATCATTATTTAGATTATGTTTAGTTCGATATTTATACTATATTAAGATTGTTCAAATAACGGAAACCATCCAGACCGCACCACAAAATATAGGTGCGATCCAATTGATTTGAGTTAATAGTACAGATCGCATAGTCTGGCAGATTGGCCAATTTGCACCTTGCGATTTGAATTATGGATTAACATTCCAACTAGCCATGAACATCCCTAAATGAGGCATTTTATGAGGAGTAGACATAAAAATAAATTGTGAGAAAATAATGGAGTTAATGATATTAATAGCCCGTGAATTATATCTATGGTACAACTTTACCCCTTGAGTTTTCAATATACATAGTAATGATCGCTAAATTATGTAACAACAATGATACTTTTGTCATAAACTATTAAATATTTGATAGAAATAAGTAATTACAAAGTATATGGTTTGGTAATTGTGGTCAATAATAATATTTTAAATTTTTAACTTACACAGTAGATTACCAAGGCTCATGTAATTATTGCAGTAGTGACTTTTTTTTTTCCACGAAGGCACAAATTTTTAAATTTTAACAGAATTAGTCTTGTGCAAAGCGTACATTTTAGTAATTATAGCTAAAAATGATGTTCTGACTCATAGAAGTAAATAATGTCTAATTATACACTTTGTCTATAATTAATTTCTGTTAAAAAACTAACAATGTGTGACAAATGGGTCATTACTGTAGCACTTTCATAATTTATGGATTATTACTCTATAAGTTGAAAATTTAAGATAAAGTAATACAATGAATATAATTTAAAACCATTACTATATTTAACTCAAAATAATATGATGTGTCTTTATTTGCTAACATGAATAAAACATAATATGAGACAGTGACTCAATCTCAGTGTCAACTATATTTTACATCAAAGTGGGATCACACAGTATAAAATCATAGTGATAAAAATTCTAGTGAATATAATGATTGTCTCTCGTATTACTATAAAAAAAATAAAAAATCAACGAATAGACATATCTCATTTATGAGAAGAAAGACTGAACAACACCACAAGCAAGATAAGGGTGAATTGGAACATCTACTGGGGTCGTTATTCGTTAAGCCAAGGACAAAGTCATAATGGTTCTGTTGGTGCAATTCTTATCAACTGTCTACGTGTCTTTGAACTGCTGATGTTGTATCTCCAACTGTCCACGTATCCTTGCTATCCCAGAGTACTTTTAACTTTATGTTGAGTCGGAGAGGCGTGGATGTATAAAGATTCTCTAATGCTTAAGTCAGTTGTTTATCCTTGAGGCTGAGTAGCAAAGATTAAATTTCTTTCTGTATATGTCTATCTGTATATATCTCTCTTTCCAGAGGGGGAAGCAAGGCTTGTATATATAACCCTAGAACGGGGAGCTTTCTGGCTCTCAATCTTAGATCGAGTACTTTTTTTTATCATGACTTACTCCAGAATTCACGGGCCGTGGTTACCGTGATTTCCCTTGCATCGTCGTGGCCTGCTTTCCGCCGTCCCCTATGACTCGAGTCTGTCGGGGACGAGACTTTGACAAACTGCCGTTCTGTTAGGACGATTTGCCCAATGTGTGCACCTACCCAGGATCGCATTGAATGTTCTGTCTGGGTCTAGAGCAGTGAGCTGCCTTCTATGGTCTTCTGGCGCAAGACCCTCGAGGCTCCCGAATCCCAATTGTCGAGGTAAGAATTAGACTGGACCGAACCCGTCCAGGATCTGTGATGGATTTGGCTCTGGTCTCGGACAGTCCATGGGCCTATGCGGTATCACATGCGACTCGCGTGGCTTTTAAATGGTTACTCTGGACACATGTCGGACGGTGCGCCCCCCTGTGACCTATTCTGTCACTTAATCGTTCACATGGTACATGATCATGGAACGGTCCCCACAGGTTCTTTATAAATTTAAGGGTTATTGGTCTAAATCTTGAGATTTTGGAGTCAAATACATTAATTTTGTATGAAATTTTTATAATAGCTCTTTTATTTTTATTTTTTAATTGAAGTTAGTCAATCACTTTTGGATGTATTTGTCTTATTCTCCTTATATTATAACACCCTGATTAACCATATATCTCGTCTAAATAATGAAATTATACATGATCTTACTAAGCTTGCATAAAACAGAATAAAAAACTTAATTAATTGAAGGATTGATGTTTTTCAAATTCAATATGTAGTTGTAAACTGTGTTTTATAATAACATATTTATTTATGGGTGCTTTTGGCTACAACTTAACAAGTTGGGTAGTTGTTACAAAAAAAAAAATCTACTTACGTAAATATAGAAGATTATTAATGGCTTTACATGTGGGTAGCCTAATTGTCACCTGTTGAATTAAATTTTTTTTTGTTGAAAAAAAATATCATATTCCTTTAATTGGATGACTTAGATATTTGTTGTCTTTTGGACTATGATATTGATTTTTTCATTATTTGGAGATTGTTTCATGTCGTTTGGATATGCATTTTTTTTTATAACAAACAAATTGTAAAAGAAACCGTATTTAGATTTATTGTTTACCTTATCCCTAATATAACCCTTTACACTTTTTCATTTTTACGCATGTTTTCTACTTAAAAAGGCTCGTTAGTGTATCGGCCTCTTGGATGAGGGAAAAAAAGATTGGTAAGAGGAGAAAACCTCTCCTAGTTTTCAACAACTCCTTATCAGCCTTTTCGTACGAAACCGTATTCGATACTCCTCCCACTTACTCTAGAGTTCTCTTCCCTCCGTTTTGTTAGAATCAAAGCACAAGAAAATGCTTTGCCTCTACTTTATTTTCTTTCTTTTCCTCGTTAAAATCCAAATTCCAAACACCACAAACTAAAGGGAAAAAGTAAACATACGAAAACAACTAGCTTCCATTTTTCTCAGACAAGGGGAGCACGCAACTTCAGTTCCAGTTTCCTTGGCCAACCCCTCATCCTAAGCTGCAGTCTGAAAATTTTACGATTTGACCACCCGTCTCATTATGGGTATAATACTCACAATCTGATCACAAATTCCATCTAATCACCATGGAAATGAATGGAAAACACATGAAATGTCCAGCAGTTTGCATTGTCAGATAAACTAGGATATAAATAAGTCACTTGTGATGTCTTCATTTTATTTTATTTTTTGATTTTTAAAATTTTGGGAAAAGGTGGGCCACGTTTTGATCCCTGCAACATATTTTGCCCGTCCATGAGCTAAAATCTTATGGACAAAACATAATGAATTCATGAAGAGCTATTCTGGTGAAAGTTGAAAGGAGTTGAAAAGATAACTATCAACCTCGCAAATTGCAACTAACATGCAGGTGAAAGCCAAGAACAAGGATTAGGAAGGCCCTTCAAGTGGTTATAAAGACATCTTGGAAAAGCAGGGGAAAAAGACTCAAACAACTACGAGACGAAATGCTCCAGCAACTTCCAAAGTGCCATAAGTGCAAGGATGACAAGCCACACCACCGTTCAAGACTCAATTTTGTCAACCTCACTGGTCAAGCTGCCTTACATAAAGAGCCTACTCCCATTTCTGTAGCACCTATGAGCCGTCTGTCAAAGCAAGCAGAGGGTTATATGGTGCTGTTATCTTGTACAAAACGCAGATACATCATCTAGACATGTAAACGAGCATGACACAACTATTTGTTGATTTTGGCCGCGAATACCGAGTTTTTCTTTTCCCTTATTTGCCCCCTTTTTTTTCGCAATATAAGAATGTTCAACAACAAAATGTAAATATCTGCGTAGGAAAATAAAATTTCAACAATTTTGTAATAAAAAATTGTGTTCGAGGATAGGAAATCAGAAAGAATTCACGAACACAAGTGATGAAACCATGGCAATCTACTTTCGGTTCCGCACACATGCAAGTAGCATAAAATACCATGTAAAAGTGACACAAATACAAATTATGAAGCTAAAATAATCCACGTGATGATGAAACCTGTAGAAACAAGCCACAAACTGCAAGAATACTACGTGTTTGTGAATATTAGAGAGAGAGAGAGAGAGAGAGAGAGAGAGAGATAGAGTACCTAATCCATTTGGTTATCACAATTTTCAATCCTTTCCATACTAGGTACTTATTTCACGCAGCAAGAAAGTCCACCTCATCCGAGCTTTCCTCAAAAACAGCAAAACCGCTATCTCGACCATCCTCATTGCCACTACCATGGTCACTATTATAACTGCTCTCAGAAAAACTCATAAACAGTGAACCATCTGATGTATGACTGCTCATCTGTGATGGCAGACTGATATCACTATTTAGCTCACTCTCAAATATTTGATCAATCTCAATGTAACTGCAAAACAATCCAGATCCAGAAGATACTACTAATTATATCTCCAAATACTAATAGATTTTGTCGACATAATATTTAAGAGCGAAATTTGAAGTTCCAGTGACATCAACCACAATTACTTAAGAATAAGCAAACCTTCCTTCTGATGGAAACTCAGCCAGCAAACATATATCAGGCCTTTCTTCCAACACCTGTTTTATAGGGATTACACTGCATGATGTCGAATAAAAAAAAGAATTATTTTTAATTAATTTTTAAATTTCTAGGATAAAGACTAAAACCCGAAAATTGAATCAACTTTTGTGAAGGATCGTATTTCAAATATTTTCAATTTGTACAGAAAAGCTTAAGCATCCTTCCCAATCCAACAAAAACAGACAAAATCAATCAAGCAGGAAAGAAACCATTACCTAGAGGTGTAGCATCTGTCATACCAGTCACTCTCTGAAGCCAAACCTTCCTTATTGGATATGTCCTGCTCGAGGCAGTACACAAATAAAACAAATTAGAAATGAACTCAAGCATCAAGCTGAATATATTAAAAGATATAGAACAAATAAATAACACTATGCTAAAGCTTTATATGAAGGTCTATGCAGCAAGAAGTCAAAAACACAGTCAACTCAAGTCCACCTACAAGAGTTCTGAGAAACTTGAAATCCCCTGCGATAATTGCAGTCAAAAGCCGAGCAACTTCAACCTGCAAATAACAATATCGAGTTCTCAGATAAAGAGAGTGGGGACAAAACATGGGGATATCTGTAGTCCTCACCTCTTTGAGATGCATGCAGTCCCGTAAAATTAAGAATTCTAACAAATTGCCCCCCATGCTGCTTCCAAGGTTCCTAAAAGATAAAAATCATACTCATTGTATCAGATGGAACATCTAATGAAATCTATCAAATATGGGATCTGTTTAATGCATTTTCATGAGGTCTCATCACATATGATAACTGACCTCAAAAATGTTCCAGTGATAGAGTAGGATGTAGAAAAGTCAACGTATTTCAGTTTTCTAAATCCCTGCACGAGCACCCATAAAGATTAGATTATCGCATTTTCACATCTCAAGCTGCAGAAATTCACATAGATGACATCTAAGGGATCAGAAGATACAGCTACCTAGTAGCAAAATATGATATATCTAACAATTTGTCATTCAAGCAATACAAAATTCCTATTAGCTTAGAGTACACTATGTTAAATCCCTGCAGAATACCTATTAACTTAGAGTACACTGTTAACTTCCAAGTTCAGCTATTTTAAAGCAATACAAAATTCTCAGTTAAGTACACAAAAAGAAAGTCCGTTAAGTACACAAACAGAAAGAGAGGTTAAACAACTGTTGAATAATTTGAAGATTTTGTGATATCTTCCGTAATTAGTTTGCAAAGATATCTCAGGATCTTTTCATATTATTATTCTCTATCTCTTAGAGTTATTTTAGGAAGTTATCTTCTTAATTGATTTTGTTGTTCCTATCTTTTAGGCTTGGAATTATACATATGGTGTTGGACCTAGTCTATAAAAGAATCTGTAATCAGCTCTAAAAAAATAAGAAACTTTGTTGTTTTTGCCTTCATTTTTTCTCTTATTTTCGTCTACATGGTATCAGAGAGGAAATAGCTGAGGAGAGATTTATAAACATGCACTTGCAGGGAGCATTACAGAGGTTTCATCTAAAACTGTCCAAACTGCTCTCACAAATGCTACCACAACAGCTTCTAATTCCTCCTCCGCTACCCTTCAAATCACCTCTCACAAACTCAATGGAAAGAACTTCCTACAATGGTCGACATCTGTACAGATGGTGATTCAAGGGCGCGAGAAATTGGGCTATCTTGATGGCTCTAAATCAAGACCCAACGAAACAGATCCTCCTTACCAAACATGGGATGCTGAAAATTCCATAGTTATGGCTTGGTTGATCAACTCCATGAATGAGAATATTAGCCCGAATTTCATGCTTTATCCTACAGCAAAAAGTATTTGGGACGCTGTCCAGGAGGCGTTGCTCAGATCTGGAAAATTCTACTCAGATGTATGATATGAGAGATACGGCTAGAAATTTGAAACAAGGTGATTTAAGTGTCACACTACTTCAATACCCTCACGACACTTTGGCAAGAGTTGGACATGCTCAATAATCACAATTGGAAGTGTCAAGAAGATGCTTCCCTGTATAAAAGCAACGTTGAGAAGGAGTGAATCTATATGATTTTGTCTCCGGCTTAAACAAGGGTCTTGATGAAGTTCGAGGTCGAACCCTAGTCCTAAAACCGCTGCCTCATATTGATGAAATCTTTGCTAAAGTGAAACGCGAGGAATTCAGGAAACAAAAAATGCTTGGTTTGAAGGACTCGATTATCACTGATAATTCGGCAATGGCTGTGCATAACCAGTCCAACTTCAACACAAATGGGTCTTAGATAGGCAGAAAATCAGGAAGTTTATGGTATGATCACTGTAACAAACCACATCACACTCGGGAGACCTACTGGAAGCTTCACGACAAACTTACAAATTGGCGAGAAAAGGCAAATAAGAGCGATGGAAGAGGCTCTCAAGCTAACAAAGCTGAAACAGATCCTCCAGAAAAGGACAGTAACGAGGCACACCAAATTACCTTGAGTAAAGAACAATTGGAGCAACTTTATAAGCTTTTGACCCCATCGCAGCCAAATACTTCTCTTTTGGCACAACGAGATATTTGTTTATCTACTGGGTCCTCTGAAAATCATGAATCCTGGATAATAGATTCTGACGCATCAGACCACATGACCAGCATGGAAGTTTATTTTCCTCATATATTCCCAACCCAGGTAACATAAAAATTAGGACTACCAATGGTGATTTATCTGTTGTGGTAGGAATTGGAACCATTCATATTGCTCCAAATATCATTCTTAAATCAGTTCTTCGTGTTCATAAATTAACTTGCAACCCTTTATTTGTTAGCAAGTTAACAAAGGATCTAAATTGCTTGGTACAATTCTCACATAGTGATTGTCTGTTTCAAGATCATTTGGGGAAAAGGATTGGCAATGCTAAGAAACGCGGAGGGCTCTATTACTTTGATAAGGATTTCGGTGTGAATAAACAAGCTCTATCTACTATTTACTGTTTTTGATTTTTCTTCGATGTTTGATGTTTAGAAAATAATGTTATGACATTATAGGTTAGGTCATCTAAATTTTCTTTATTTAAAATGTTTGTTTCCAGATCTAGTTCATAATAAAGAGCTTGTGAATTTACAATGTGAGTTGTGTCAGTTGGCCAAGCATCATCGTGCCACCTTTAGTCCTCAACCATATATATCCATACTAACATTTGGGGTCCTTCTCGGGTCAAAAATCAAAAGGATTTTAAATTGGTTCATCACTTTTTTTGATGATCACACTAGAATGTGTTGGGTGTATTTAATGAAAGAAAAATCAAATTATGAGCAAATTTTCAAGAATTTCATGCCATGATTAAGACTCAATTTCTAGGGGAATTACAAATTTAATAATGGGAAAGAGTATTTTAACTTGATACTTGAGAATTATCTTCTAGACCATGGCATAATACATCAAAACCCATTTTTGGGGCCCCCCCCCCCCCCCCCGCGCAGCAAAATGGAATTGCCAAGAGAAAAAATCGTCATCTTCTTGAGGTTGCCCGATCCATAATGTTTACCTCAAATGTTCCAAATTTTTTTTGGTGTGATGCTATTCTTACTGCAACATACTTGATCAATAGAATGCCTAGTTGTATCCTCAATTATGAAACCCCACTCAACACCCTCGTGAAATTTTTCCCTCAAACTCGGTTTGTTCAATACTTTGCCCCTCAAAGTCTTCGGCTGCATCTCATTTGTTCGCAATCACTCACCAAATAGGACAAAGCTAGATCCAAAATCTTTAAAGTGCATTTTTCTGGAGTATTCGTCGACTCAAAAGGGTTACAAGTGTTTTTCACCAAAAAAACAAAGGTATTTTGTTTCTATGGATATTACATTTTTCGAAAATTGTCCCTTTTATGCCAAAAATTCCCTTCAGGGGGAGAATAAAAATACACAGGAAGACAATTTTTGGGAACTTGATTTACCTATTTCTTCACCACCTCACACTGAAGTTAAAAATATAAACAGCTCTTCACCATCCTATTCTCCACAAATACCACCTCACACCGAACCTAAAAAAATAAATAGCTTGCCTCTTGCTCATCCCGAAAACACGGAAAATTGTATCACTTGAAAAAAATTTCAATCGAGCCTGTGATGCCTTCAAACCAGAACAATTTGCCAACATGGGGAGAATCTCAACAGCAGAATGAGTTGATTGTTTATTCACGCAGAAAAAGGCATCCGAGGATAGAAGAATTCGTGGCTCCTTTACATATCCAAGAATCTGAACCGGAACTTGTAACAGATATGAAACCCTCCAGTTCTTTGCCAGAAATAGAAGACATTGACCTTCCAATTGCCTTAAGGAAGGGTGTCCAGTCATGCACTCAACACCCTATTTCCCACTATGTTTCATATGGCCATTTGTTCCCTACTGCTCGTGTCTTTGTTACTAATCTTTCAGCTGTTAAGATTCCACAATACATTGAGGAAGCCCTGAAGATTCCAGAATGGAAGCAAGCAGTCTTAAAGGAGATGCATGCTCTTGAAAAGAATAGAACATGAGAAACTGTGAAGAAGCCAACAGAAAAATCTCCAGTTGACTGTAAATGGGTGTTTACAATTAAATATAACTCCAATGGCACAATAGATCGACATAAAGCCACGTTGGTGGCAAAAGGATTTACATAGACATATGGCATTGATTATCAAGGGACCTTTGCTCCAGTTGCGAAGTTGAATACTGTCTGGATTTTGTTGTCCATTGCAGCAGACCTTGACTAGAAATTGCAACAATTAGATGTAAAAAATGTCTTCCTCAATGGAGATTTAGAAGAGGAAGTTTACATAGAGCTTCCACCGGGTTTTGACAAAAGGGGAGAGTCCGAAAGAGTCCATAAGCTGAAGAAATCCCTTTATGGTATGAAGCAATCACCGAAAGCATGGTTTGAGAAATTCACCAAAACAGTCCTACAGCAAGGTTACAGGCAGACTCAAACCGATCATACCCTATTTTTCAAACATACAGATAGTAAAGTGGCAATACTCATTGTTTATGTCAATGGCATCATTCTGGCTGGAGATGATGAAGATGAAATGATCAGATTAAAGCAGAGCCTGGCAAGCGAATTTGGGATTAAAGACTTGGGTCAATTAAGGTATTTTTTGGGAATGGAAGTAGGAACATGTCTGGAATTTCTGTTTCCCAAAGGAAGTATATAGTCGATCTGTTGGCAAAAACAGGCTTGCTAGGAAGCCGACCTGCTGAAACACCAATAGATCCGAGTAACAAACTGGGAAAATGTCCTGAGGGAGCTCCGATTGATAAAGAGAGATATCAACGTCTGGTAGGAAGACTCATTTACTTGTCCCATACTAGACCTGACATCACATTTGCAGTTAGTACTGTTAGTCAGTTTATGCATTCACCATGCAAAGCACACTTAGAAGCTATTTATCGAATACTAAAATACTTGAAAGGGACAGCTGGTAGGGGAATATTCTTCAAGAAGAATTCCAAGAGAACTATAGAAGTATTTACATATGCAGATTGGGTTGGCGCCATTGATGACAAAAAATCAACCTCAGGATATTGGACCTTTGTGTGGGGGAACTTGGTAACTTGGAAGAGCAAAAACAGTCTGATGTTTCCAGGAGCAATGCTGAAGCTTAGTTCAGGGCAATGCTCAAGGAATATGTGAATTATTATGGCTAAAAATGATGTTAGAAGAGCTCAAGGTGACTAAGGAAGAACTTATGAAACTTTTCTATGATAACAAGGCTGCAATTAACATCTTTCATAATTAGTGCACCACGATCAAACCAAGCATATCGAGATAGATGGACATTTTATCGAAGAAAAGATCGAGAAAGGGATTATTTGCATGTCCTATGTCACTTCATCAGAACAGGTTGCAGATTTGTTGACTAAGAGTCTTTCTAGACCAATTTTTGAGAAACTAATCAACAAGCTAGGTATGATGAATGTGTTCAACCTAGCTTCAGGGGGAGTGTTGAATAATTTGAAGATTTTGAGATATCTTCCATAATTAGTTTGCAAAGATATCTCAGGATCTTTTCATATTATTATTCCTCATCTCTTAGAGCTATTTTAGGAAGTTATTTTCTTAATTGATTTTGTTGTTCCTATCTTTTAGGCTTAGAATTATACGTATAGTGTTAGACCTAGTCTATAAAAGAATTTGTAATCAGCTCTAAAAAAATAAGAAGCTTTGCTGTTTTTGCCTTCATTTTTTCTCCTATTTTCGTCTACAACAACCAAATTCAACACAAGACCAGTTGTTACCTTAGAGTACACTATGTTAAATTCCAAGTTCAGCTATTTTATGACTATACAAAATTCTCAGTGAACTACACATAAAGAAAGAGAGGTTAAAAGAACCAAATTTCTAGAACCCTAATGAAAAAATATGAAACAAGACCAACACAAGACCAATTCTGATGGAAAAGTTCAATTTTCATCCAATTTACATTATAGCACGTCTCAGATAGACACGCACAGAGAGAAAGAAAAAGAGATAACCCAGAAAGCATGTTTCTAAATAATACAGAATGTCCAAAAAAAATGAACAGTGGACCTATTGATTCTTGAAATGCCTAGATATACCTTAACAAGTATGCGAACTTTATAATCGTGCAGCTTAAACCCTCTAAGGGCCAATGCAGTCAGATTAGGACAATTATTCACGAAATCAACACAGGTTGGTGATTTCAAACTGTCATCTCTACCTGTCATTCAAGCAACACTTGGATAAGAATTAATCTTGAGATCAAAGTTAAGGTCGTAATCAAAAGGATTTTATACCTGTTTTTGAAGATTCAAAGAACAAACGCTCTATCAAATGACAGTTTGCACTCACTGACATCAATGTTTGCCTCAGCTCAACATGACTAGTCAATAGAAATGTTAATGAAACATAAATAACAAATTTTTCCACAATAATCATGCAGATACAATCTATCAATAGAAAGGTTAAAACTAAAAGGAAGATATACAATGAAAAATAGCTAACTTGCTCCCAACAAGTATACAAGGAATTTTAAACATTGCATTAGAAAGCCAAGGAAAGTAAAACAAACCATTTGTGATAGGAGACACTATAACACACCATACTCTTCAAGAGAAACTTGAACAAGGAAAATAACAAAGAATACACAAAAGCCAGTCAACTCAGTAAAACTTACAGGCCAACGATTTCCAAATCGAGGAGAGATGGGCAGGCCGATAATGCCCCACAAAGTGATGTGTTATCCATTCTTTCAATATTGTAAAGGTGCAAACTTCTCAAAAGAGTCCTTAAAGAAAAGGAAAAGAAAAGTATACTTCAACAACAGAAAAAAAGGTAACTTGGTTTTGTATACACCAAAATTGACTAACTTTATAAATTTAGGAATACCCTGGAGCGCCACTGCCACCAACTAAAGGGCTTAAACAGGATCTTGTAAGAATAGACGACTCTTTCCCTTGTCTGGATCTCTTATCATTCCATGAAAAGTTGGATACCTCCACAGAATTTCTCATTGTATAAACCAATGGCTGGCAAGATCCAGCCAATATATTTGGGCCTTGAACAACTCCAAGCTTTAGAGACCTGCATAAACATTTAAGAAACAGAAAGAAAGATGAAAAACTTAAAACAAAGAGCAGTCCAATCCCAATTCATAACAACATTAGTTCCCCAACAGAGAAATAAGTATCTACTTGCTCATAAACCATATTAGGAAAAAGCACATTTGAAAAATTATTTGTGAATAGTTTTAAGGCTTATGGGTAAAAAATTCTTACTGAAGGGATTTCCCTGCCCGGTGGATCATTGTGGATACTACTGCATTATTAACTTTCGCAGCATTGGCCGTCAAATCAAGGTTGGCATAGCATGAGGGATCCATGGCACATTTATTAAACATAGAACAAGTTGCCGCTGCATGGCAAAGGCTTTGTGTATCAAGCATGGAGAAAACCTGCATATCACCACAAAGCATCAAGTACAAAGATGATTCTTTCCTTCCAAAGTACTAGCATGTGAAGTAGTCATAAACAAATTAAAGATACTAAAGGTTCGACAACGTATCGATCTAAAGCGTTATATCCATCCAAATAATGCACGCTAAATTTGCGATGATACTAAAACTTCCCAGAGACCTGTCCAAATGTAAAAAAGCTGCATAACCAACCTAAGAAAAGTACTACGCGCAAAAGAAGTACTCAATCTTTCATCATTTCCACCCAAAATACTCACAACCCAACAATAAATAAGCTGTGTATTACTATCCAGAAGACAACAAAACTCAAATTTACCAACAAAACCATCAAAAAATCCAATCAAAATGAAAATTTTAACTCATCGAATTCGCAATACATTTAAGTCCTAAACTCCCAATATATTCAAAAATCCACCACGATCGAAACGCATAATCAAAAATCTAAGTTTGGTTTTCCAAATCGAATTTCATACCTTGATGGTGAGGTCGGGAGGGAGAGCCCATGCGAGCGAATTGTGCTTCGAGGCACGCTTTCGGGCCGAGCGCTTACCAGCCTCAAGGAGGAGAGTACCCAAATCAAGGGCACGATCGATGAGCCGAGTCTGATCGGAGTCGGAGGACCTGGAGTCGAGGAGCCTCTCGAAGGCGAGATCGACGGAGAAAGAGGAGGAGGACTCGGCTAGGAGAGTCTCCAAGAGGTGGTCCATGTCGAAGGGGTTGTTAGGGTTTGGGATTCTAGGGTTTTGAGAAGGGCAAGGTCGCTTAGCCATGGAGGATGGGCTATGGAGAAGGGCGTCCATAGCTGGTGTTGTGTGTTGGGATAGTGGATATCATTTGGGATACCATACATATACGTACACATACACAAACGCACATTATATAAACACATATATGCACACATTTACCACACAGACGGACAGTTTGGCTTTTTGGAAGTTTAGATACCGACGAGGCATTTTCCGCCACGTGTCCTTCTACTTGGGTCACATGTGGATTTGGAATTTCTTTTACATCACACCCCCAACTTTTAAGAAAAATAAAAATAGAAATGACCTCAACTTTTATATTTATTTTTATTTTTATGTTTGAGTTACACGTCAATTAATAATCATCGAATCTAAGGCGCATTTTACTAGTTAGGAGTCACTAACGAGAATATAATAATACTCTCCTGGAAGGGGAATAAAAAAAAAAAAAAGAGAGAGAGAAAAGAAAAAGAAGATAATGGAATAATACACTCCCAAAAGAAAATTGAGAATACCAAATCAATATTTGGAAATTTGAATTATTTTCTTATTAATTCTTATGATTTTGCTAAAATATAACTAGGGATAGAAATATACTTGTTAGCTGATTAAAGCATATACGAGAATACTAAATGCACACTATTTTATATTCTTAAGTTTAACAATTTAATTTATGGATTCTATTATGATTTATTATATTATTTGAAATATGAAATTAGATAATAAAATATTTTCAAAAAAAAATAAAATAGACAGTGAAATCCACAATGTAAAAGCTTTAGAACAAACACACGGAAGGTAGATATGTGAAAATGAGCGGGTCGGGTCGCCCTGTCTAAAAAAGCGAGCTTGGCCAAGCTTGACTCGAAATTTTAAAATGTTGCCCAACCTGATCAGTAGACTCGCCAGGCTCCTATGTTATGTTTATTTCCTATTGATAAAAAATTAAAAATAATTAAATAAGCTAAAATTATATAAGTAGAATAGTTAATAAAAAAAGTTTAAGTATTAGAAAATTATTTAGAATTAAATTGAAATTTGAGAGTGTGAAGAAAAAAAGAGCAAAGGAATGTATATTTATAAGTATTGGAAAATTTTTGTATTTAAATTTATTTAAAAAATTAAAAAATATATTTTTTTTTTGACAGACCTAGACATATAGCTAGTCCGGCCCTAACCTTGCACAGACCCGTTATAATGCAAGTTGCGCCTAGCCAACCCACAGGCCACGATGATGAGTCGCGGGCCGCCCCGTTTGGCCTGGCCCATTTTAACACTTTTAATGGGAGGGGAACAAATAAAGTTTCCAAAACCCGGGTTAGGTATAGAGAAAGTTCAAATATACCATACATTTTCTTTTCACAAATATTAGGAATAAAAATAAACTTGATTCTTCCCATTATAAAAGAAAAAAATTATAAATCAATTTATTCATATTCCAATTATAATGTAGTAGATGAGATTTTTTTTTTTTTTGAGTAATAATGTAGTGGTTGAACTTGAAAGCATAATTAAAGAGATAAACATATTTCTTATTTGAAGGTCTTGAATTCAAATCGTCTTCTCTTAGTTTAGAAAATTTATACATATATGTATAATCTTAATAAATTTAGTAGACAAAAATGCTTCATTATCAGGGCTTCTTTCGTGGATTGTAATTCTTAAAAAAAAGGTTTCTTTGTTTTATGGCAGTTTTCTTAAGTAAAAAAACAGCCAAAGATTGCTATGAATGTAATACAACCTTTCAAAACTCCTGCTCAGCCTGATTACCACTCCTTTGGACCATCAATCCTATTTCTTTTTAATTTATTTAAGTTGGATCATTCTTTTTAACATTGTATGATTTTAAATCATCTCACTTTAGTTGATTTGCAAATTTTTACCATATATATGCATAGGTACCAATTCAATCAGTATATTTTTTAATCTATTTAGAGGTATTATTTTGTTAAATTAAAAATAGTCACATGCATCTTTTTATGATAAAAAATAGAGAGAGATAAGTATTAAATAATGTGTATTCATTTTTTTTCCTCCAACTACTCAAGTTATAGTAGATCTTAGATTATATAATCCATTGGTTAAAAAAAACATCTAACTAAATATTAGATTGGAAACCATATATATACATATAGGTTGCCAATCCAATAGGTATTTTTTTTACCTATGAGTAGGTATTTTTTTTTAGCTGTTGGATCACTATCTAATGGTGATCCAATGGCTATAATGAAGTGCATGAAAAGACGTGCATCATTAATACTCTTTCTCTCTCTTACTTTTTACAATAAAAAAATGTGCACGGCCAAATTGATAATAAAGTACATGAAAAGACATCATCATTAGTGCTTTATCTCTCTCTTATTTTTTACAATAAAAAAATATGCATACTAAATTTTCACCAAATTGATACCTATGCATAGATAAAAAAAAAATACCTACTGGTATATATATATATATATATATATATATATATATATATATATATATATTATACACACGTTTGTACACATATATAGCATTACTCTTACTTGTTTTCACGATTCATTCGTATTCTTAATACAAAACATGCTATAATGTGGTTGATACTTCCAAATCTAGTGATACTGATTTTCAAATTCTAAAATGTAATCTCGACGGACTTTATCAATTACAGCTATGGAGTACGAATGTACCTTCTTTCATAGACCACTATGAGGTCCATAACACTTCTCCTTTTTTTATTTTTTATTTTCAAATGACAAGGCTGTAAAAATCATGAACTTTTTAGGGGAGTTAATGTTAACTTGTGCAATAACTATATCAAACAAACTGGAATTATGCATATTAACTGTTTAATAAGACTCGTACTTTTTGAATAATACTATGAGACACATGATGATGCCTTTTTAACAATTTCCTTTTTTATTGCAATTTTTTTAAGTGGCTTTTTTATTATTGCATTAGTAGCCAATAAAAGGACATAAATTCATAATGCCATAATGGTTTTGCCAGTGGAGCACAAATTGGCTTCTTCTTAAATTAGCTGTGTATGGCAGTAAGTAAAACCAAATCAAGAGGAGTCTCCAAGAGCTTACATACCACGCTAATAAAGAAACTGCAGAGCCCCTTTATCTATTCAGTAAAGTTTTGCCAAGGGAACATGAAAATGAAACTTTTATCTTTAATATTCTGAATAAATATACAGTCCAAACATTACAAGTTCACAACATAATTGAGAATAAAAACTTGCAAATATACTATATGGTAAGAGAAGTTTATATTGCCTTGCATGAACATATCTACTGCATTTAAAGTCAAAGACTACTACTGAACTTGAGGACTGGAGGAGTAGAGGCTTTCTTATTCATGATGCATTCTGCCAACTTGAGTGGATGTTAATTGAATGATGCAACTCAGTTAAAAAAACATAGAATAGCCATGCTGCACTCTTACAAGCAATACAAGAAAAAAAGACCAGGCATGACAAGACTAACGCTACAGAAAAAATAGGAGCATAACTGATCAGAAAAATGGCATCTGCGTTTGCGTCATCGTACTATCAAACTCGATTCTTCTGCATATTTCATCACAAGTAGATCATAGTCCATTCCATTTTAAATCACAGAGCCATAAAAAAATAAAGGACAAAGATAAGAAGTTCCTAGTATGATTATGATTCTCTGACACTGGCATACATGGAAAATACTGAGAGGATAAAATCAAAGTCTCAAGAACATACACAGAAGAGAATTATAGTAACAGCACCTATCCGACGGGCTCTCAGATATTAATTATAGAACAGTATCATTCTCAATCAGTCCTAAAATATCTCCTGCTCATGCCAAAAATAGACAGCTCAGAGCTCACATAAGAAGTAAACTGCGTCACAGAAGACTCCTTTTCTTATTTTTCCGATCAATTGAAAATGTAAGACAAGTTAATGGGATCCATTCAAACCAGATTATTCTGAAAAGGAACATGTACGCTAGAATTATGAAATTGAAGAAGGATTTTAAACACTATAATAACCAAGTGTGGCAGGAGTATGCAATTGATGCTATGAATGACCTTGAAAAAATTGCACAGAACAACCAGGTCTTTTTACTAGTATTTACTGTATTGATCACATATATTTATAAAATTGACATTTGGAAGTTTCCACCAACACTCGAAACTGAAAATTACAACTCTATTCATTCTTCCAAGCATACAATACGAGGGAGAAACCCAGACCTTGTGATTGACAATCTCTCATTTGCTGAGAGCAAGTCCGATTCAGTACCGAAGGATCAAATACAGATTGGCTAGACCATAGCTTCTCAGCCGAGAGCGAAGTTTGGAACATAAAAACTGCATTTCCCGTGGCATTGCCAAAGAGCCAATTGTGGACATCCCAAAAGACTTCGACCGGAAGCCCATCAACCAGAATGGTGTTGTTACCCCTGAACTTCCATTTGAGCCTCTTCACCTGCATCACTGGCTTACTATCAATGCGAATCACAAGGCTTGGATCATTGAGCCCAATAGTGTCACACTCAATAGCAACATCATGTGTCTGACCCTTATCAGAAAATTGAGCCTTGGCAACATAAAACTTCTTGCCAAATATGTGCTCTCTCTTGGAAATAAGAATGGCGTTAGAACGCCCCGGTTCAGAGTCAATCTTCCTATACGCCTCTCTTTTCAAGTCCCCAAGAAGTAGAATCATTTCTCCATTAAATATGACAGCCAAGTAAAACCCCTCCAATGGTTCCGGGCCAGCACCAAATTTTGCGTTAGTTAAGTCCCAGTACATCTCAATTTTGCTTGAATCCACCTCCAAGTTTTTAGACCCTTTTCTCTTAGAGAACAGCCAAGGCTTTATGTCAACCTTACAAAGACATTGGTTGGCTGAATCGTCAATCCCAATGCTAAGACCTTGACCTATCAGATTCTTGGTCCATGTAACAGTAATCAAGCATAAACGACCCCTTAATTTACACTGATAGACACATGTAACCAAATTTTGAGCATTTTTACTGGTACTCGAGGATGAAGAATCAGCAACTTGAATACCATTTTCCCCAAAACAAGAAGGAAAATCCCTCATGATATTAAGAAAAAATAACACCCTTTTCCGAACGCACCTTAGTTTTTTTGGGAGAATTTTCAGATTTCTTTGCTAGAAAAACGAAATGCGGGCATTGTCAACTGATAGAGATACAGAAAAAAGGGACTTGTACCTCATATATGTAAAAGATAACTCAAACCCATCAAGCAAATTCTTCAACTCCAGCTTCTGAATGCTTGGATTTGCTCCTCTTCTCTTCTTCTTTAAGACCCAGAAACCAAGATTTGCTTCACTGTTAACATCTGTTTCTGAGTAATGACATTGGAAGTTAGAATTATACCAAAAAAAGAATACAAAGTTAGTACCATTTGGATAGAGAAGCCAAGATAGATAGAAGAAAGCTTTATTCACATGGAGAAGAGAGGAAAGGACTAAATATGAAAGAAACGGGCAAAATCACAATTCACAATTGGGTATTTGCTGGAAAAGGCTGGCCGCTGGCGTATTATACTACGTTATACAACAACAAAAAAAAAAAAGGCTTTACATGGGTCACACTTTTTTTTTCCTCCTTTTTCTTCTAGTCCATAATTAAGAGAATCATAATGGGCCTCACCCTTTAACTGACATAACACATGCATTGAAGCTGAAGATTTCATAGTAAAAAAAACTCCAACTTTTGATTGCTCCCTCAACAGGAATTTTTTTTTACCTCCTCACACAACTTTGTATTGAGACAAACATAAATCATCAAAAGCAAAAGAAACAAAAATTACAAAGCAGGGTAAGTATATCTTTCACTTTCAGAATCAAATCTTACTGTTGGTCCTGAAAATCCTTGTCTCTGCACTCTCTATCTTCGCATGTTCAACAAGATAAAATGCTTTCTTTCGTTTTTTTTTTTTACCTCTATAAAGTCGAATTTACTGATATGAAATCTGAGTAAACTAATTGTATCACTCAATTTCTTACTATATAGCCACCATAAGGAGGAAAAGAAAGGTTCAAAAGCGGAGTCTATTAAGCATGGACATAAATATGAAAAGAAATAGTTATGCTGCACACTTTTTGGCCTCGGTTTTCTTTGACTAAGACCCACTTGTTTGAGGAGACAAAGACCTCCTTAACTACTGTTGTGAAATAAAAATTTAATCTCCTTACTAACAAATCATGGTCATGTCATCTATCAGAGTGTGCTCGAGTTCACTTCAATAGACGTCCAAATCGGTAGAGGTGTAAGCAAAATGCTTAGGAGAGTAGCATTGCTCATAGGAATATTGCATTTGGGTTAGTGATTTGTCTTCTAACAGCTCACGGACTTGTAAGTTTTTCTTCTTTTTTTTTTTTGGTTTATTTATCATCGATTGGCTAAAAAAAAGGGTATAAGTCTATATAAGGAACCATAAGGACAAAATTTAATGGCTTAATCTTGTCGTTCTATTTTCTAGTGCTGTCATTATAAGCAACAATGATTTACCATGATAAGGTCTTTGCATATCCTGAATTGTCATGTCTTTCGGGTGGACCAAGACTTGGACCACATATGGCAATTGGGGTATAGATTATTGGACAGAGTAAAATATACATGTCTCATATTTGTGACTTGAATAGGCTCCCATTTGACCATCCTAATCTGAAATTAATTATTCATTATGAAACATCTATCTTTCCTTAGCGATTTGGAAACTGGTACCCCACTTTGCAACAACTTAATTGAATGTACATTATGTTATCACTCATAAAAAATTATGTTCTACGATTGACCACCAAGAATGAAAATGTGTTGTTCATTTTTTTTTTTAAGTATGCTTTCATATTAACAACTTTCTTGTCCTATTATTATTANTATTCCACAAGTTAGGATTAAATAGATAGAGACATAAAGTTCTTTAAAAAAAATAAATAAATAACAAAAAAAAATGCCCTGACAATTGATTGGGGAAGAGGGTCTTGTAACAAATTATAAATTATCTGATCTCATTATTAAGCATGTAAAGTTTAGTGACAAAAGTCAGAAGGCATTGAAATTTACCCCCTTGTTTAATAGAAAGCTAATTGTATATGACAATTATAATTGATTAGAAGTCATCGTCCACGGCCCACCACCTTACCAGTAATCGTTGTAAGTGCCACAGTGATGAAGTGGGATAATATGAAAATTAGCCTCATTGATGAAAGCTGAACATGAAGTAATAATACTATAATTAGGTATGGTTTTGGCCCTACTAACAGCCTTCCCAAGGGACGCATCAATATCCCTTGAAGAGCCTAAATTTTCATTGATTTCACTACATTCCTAGAGAGAAGTCATCATAGCCATCAATAAATTCATATCATAAATCATATACCTTGTAATTTAGACAAATATCTTTTAAGTTGAGATTAACCAACTTATATGCCATGTGTTGTGTAGCTTCAATAATCTAACCCTAAGTGAAATGTCCCATCTTTACAAGGTTTTGTTTCTCTAAGCACAATTATGGTTTGTGTTCTCTTCTCCTATCTACCAGCTTATTTTAGGACAAGGTGAAATCATTGTCCACCTCCCTAAAAGCCTCAAAAAAAGCCATGATAGAGATAAAAGGGCAATGGAAATCCGTAAGTTGAGGAATTTTACTATGCCTTCAAATTGAAGGAACTATCTCTCTTTTTCTCACCATCATACAAGTAAAATCTCAAAAGAAAAGATCATGCGTGTCATGAAATGAGCTATATGTAATGGAAGACAAGTAACTTTATCTCTGTTGGTTTGCCCCCCACCTAGATTAGACTTATATTGTAGATATAACTATTATAGCCCCTCATTTTATGATATATGAAGAAGTTAGTATTTGGTGGTTGAAAGGTGAATTTGAAGCCCCCCGTTCCCATATTTGGACCCTTTCTCTCGACCGGTTTTGGAAATTAATATCTCCCTCCGATGTGCTGACAGCTCCAACTCATCCAAAGGAGGATGGACATTTGAGATTATTTGACCCACACACAGTATGCTCGCATTAGCATCCTCAACACGGAAGCTAAAATCTTATTTATTTATTTCCATCGATCCACTTCTGCGGAAGTAACATCCAATCATGGTGTTGCTTATTCGTTGATTGAGCGTATTATTAAGTGGAGGAAAATGCACTCTTTTTACTTTCTGAGCTTTTATTCTTTAACGTATGAATTCTATTATCTAATTTCAATTTTTTAGCAATATAACAAATCATTGCAGAATACTAGGAAGCAATAAGACTAAAGAAGGTAAAATAGAGTGTACTTAGTATTCCGTAATAAGTAGGGCTGCGTAATTCTATACGAACTATGAAAAATTAAGAAACTCGAGCCTAAGAACTAATTTTGGGTTGAATTTTCCTGAGAAAAGACATGGATGGGACCAATTTGGGATATTTTGATTCATTTGTGATTAAATTCATTGATAAGTTTTTGTAGAACCAAAAATTAGGACCCACACGAAGCAAATGACCAAATACACTCTTAAAACCCTCATAACTCCAATGATATGACCCAACCCACCATTGATTGACATGACTTCACATTTTCTCTTAAAACCCTAGTTCTTCCTTCTCTTCTCTCATTTCAACAAAAAATCTACAAAAAAAAAAGAATTAAAAATCATCAAAAATCATCGTGAAACTAAAAAACGGTTCACCGAAATTAGTATTTAAGATCTTCATCTATTGTTCTCGTCTCAACGAACTAAAAAAAATCCCAAAATGGCCAAAATCCGATATGCCAAAACTTTTCATCGAGATTGAAAACTCTAGCGAAGAAAAAAAAGACAATAGAAGAGAAGAATATCCCAATGAATCGGCCGAGTAAAAAGGGAAGATACCGATAAAAAATGATAGAAAGGTTCAATTTTTTTTTTTTAGTGTTTATACAAAAATCCTTATTTTTTGAGTTTGTCTTTGTCCATTTCTCTTTGTGGAATAGGATTTATTGGTGAAAATTTTGGCAAGTTTGTCTATGTCCGTGTCATTTTCTCATTTGTTGAAGAAAAAATGTTGGGTAAAACTCTTTATAGGATATCTTGATGTGAGGCCAAGTTCTTCTTGATCCTAAGTCAAGTTCTTCTTGATCTTCCTAGGGTCAAATCTCACTTGACCCTCACTTATTTGATTTAACTTAATGTTTTACTATTTTCCAACAGAGACTGTGGAATGTTTGTAATGAAGTACGCCGAGTTCTTGATGTCTGACAAGCTTGTTGCCAAGGTCACTAGAGAGAGGATAAAATACTTTCATCATAAGCTCGCATGCGAGTTGTATTATCATATACTGCAAAAAGAGAAGTTGAAACTAACTAAAAGGAGTAACCCAATTTCTAGAAGAAAGACAAAAATTTATTTTGTGTATACGTTTTAGACAATTTTTTTCATTATTTATATCTAGTTTCTACTTTTGTTTTGTTGTATTGGCATAACTATCATCTTATCTATAATTATTTATTTAGCATACTTTTTTAGTGAAGCTTAATTCATTTAGTAAATAATTTGTCAACTACCCTAGGTAAAAACAACTTGACCCTATGTCAAGTATTACTTGACGCCAAGTTATTTATTACTTGACCCAAGGATAAGTAAAACTTGACCTATGGTCAAGAACAACTTTATTAGCTTTGAAGTAATAGTATGTTAGACTTACCTTAAGTCAAATTGTTTTTTATTATAAGTCAAATTGTTTTGCACTTCTCTTCAAGTTATTCTTGTTAAATTGTTTTTGAGAAAATATGTAAATTTAAAAACACATTACATATAATATGATAATCAAGTTTCATATCAAACTACACTTAAGTACTAATGTTATAACTCATACTGAAAATGTTGCTGACTTCAAGTTAATCATTTATTTATCTTAAGTCAATTACTTTTTGACATCGGGTCAAGAACATCTTGGCCCTAAATCGATCGCTTCTTAACCTTAAGTCAAGAAAAACTTGACCCCAAGCCAATAATTTTTCGACCCTAAATCAAGAACTTCTTGAAATTATATCAGGAAATTCTTGACCCTAAGTTAAGAATTATTGTTTCAAAGTTAAGATTATCTTGACCACATGTGAAAAACAGCTAAAATTTTAGTGCTAGCACTAATCTAGTTGTTGGGATTTTTTTCTGACTGTAATTTCAAAATTTATTCCAACTGAGTCTGAATTAAATGAACTCCGCACAAAAGGTCTTATTAGCAAGAAGAGCATTTTTCGTGTCCACAAAATAACTCAAAAACCATATCCTCAGAATAATGTCTTTTATGATACATAAATTAATACATTTAATGAATGAAGAGAAATGACTTCAAAATGATGAGGTACAGGTCAAAATGTTTTAAATACAGGTCAAGATTAAATTGACCTCAAAAGTCAATATC
The DNA here is from genome assembly GCA_002914805.1 of Parasponia andersonii. NCBI lineage: Eukaryota > Viridiplantae > Streptophyta > Magnoliopsida > Rosales > Cannabaceae > Trema > Trema andersonii. The sequence goes on along the minus strand of JXTB01000185.1, from coordinate 262,128 downwards.
ATATTGACTAAAAGTCGAGAGAATTTTGACCTAAGATCAAGTTAGTCTTGATTATACGTTAAGATCAATTTGATCTACGATGTAATAATGAGATCTATAAGACATTAAGAAGACGATGAATACACCAAAATATAGAATTTTTAGCTCAATATTACCCTGACCAGTATTATAGTCCTTCTTCAAACATCATTCACTCATTATCAACCATTAAAAACCATTCTTGAAAAAAAAACACATTTATTTACCTTCAAAATCTTAAAACTCCTCACCTATTAATGTCAATCTTCTTTCCGACTAAGGTTTTTAATAAATAGTAAAAAGATTGTTAAGAAAGAGAGAAAGAGAAACCATCAAGAGGAAGAGAGAGAGAGAAAACGAAAATACCCAAGCTTTTATATTCCTTATAAGATAAAGAGATTAATCAAGCAAGAGAGAAAAAAGTGCTTTCATATTCTTCCTTAGATGGAAACCAAGCTCTGGTTTTAGAAAGAATCGAAAAAAAAGTGAGAGAAAGATAAAGAAAACAAAAATAGAAGGGAGAGAAGAGAAAAATGTGGCAAAATAAAATGACATCAATTTAATGCTCCCACCTACTAAGTACTCACTTTTGGCCAAGCCGATTAGGAAACCCATTTTTTTTTTCTCTATCTCCCTGGTCCTAGGTTTTGGTTCCAAAAAAACAGTCCTAAAAAAGAAAAAATACCTCAAACATCCTTTTCCTAACTTTCCCTTCTAAATTTTGATTCAAGGCCTAGCCAATAATGCACCAGTCAACAGATTCACATTTCCACTGGGCTAGAAGCTGTTGAGCAAAAGGCCCACTCGACATCCAGTGGCTGAGGCCTGGAAATGCAGTTTTCCCATATATTCGTTAGTTCTCTCTTTTTCCTGAAAAACCCCTCAACATCAGTTGGTCGTCAATTTTCTCTTTCGTACTTTACCAACAAAAATTTTAGAAACTTCAATACGATAATTCTTATAATTAGTTTTAGTAAACGTACCAAGAGTATTCTAATTAATTCTTTTTTCAATTCATGAAAATTAAGTTAACAAGCCTATGAAAATAACCATTCCATATCTTCTTTCATTCTCATTCATTTTACCAACAGTTTTTCAATTACGACTACGGTCACTCTAATTACGATTGCGGTGATGGACCAATTATGACTACGGTCAAGTAATGTGCCATTCGCCTATAGTAAGTGAGACCAAGAAATAACAATCACGAAATTGAACAATACAATGTTGTATTTTAAGTCTCTTTCTTCCCAGTGTCATGCGATATAACCTCAGGGACGTTAAAACAAATACAGTCACTGGGCTATTCCTGCTATAGACAATATCAAGAATAAATAATTAACACAAGTTTAGTATGTGGTGTCTGTCTCGACCCTGCGGGGCAAAGGATAAAGATATTGACCAACGTTTTAAAAACACGAACACATGAAGTTAGATATCATCAAATCCACCACCAGTTGAGGTACTATGATGATCTGAAAAAACTTGGTTCCATTAACACAAGCTGTCAAAAGATTCTCTATCTCTTTAGGTTGAGAGCCTAAGAAAGGAATACGGTTCAAAAGTGTAAAGTTTAGAGGAAGGATCGTGTATTACTACTTTATTACATGAGGTAGCTGAGTTTATATGGAATGTCTCAGCCATAGAACTTAGAACAATGGAGCATAAGACACGGATAAAAACATAGAACAAGGGGGACAAAACAGCATTAGACAAACTAACACTAATAGGAAAAGAATAAAATATTAGGAATCCAAGAAAGTGTTTTAGAGCCCATATAAGACAGTCTTCTTGTCCCCCAATAATCCTTGATTTACGAAATATTCAACATATTAAATTCAAGCAGATTGTCCAACAAAAAGCTTAAAAATTCATGAGTCATTAAAGTTCAACAAGGTAACCATGTTTTCATGTATAGTTGTGAGGACATTCTATGATAATGCTACTGACCAGAATGAGCAAGAAAGCATTTCTCAACAATACCAGCAAATGCCCAGCAGAGAAAATTTTTTTTTTTAAAAAAAAAAAAAAGAAAATTTCAGCAACCAAAAAGTGAGATACACAGAGAAATGGTAAAAACCAGAAGCACAAAACTTGAAGTTCCCACCATAAGCTTCGACACTGTTGTCAACCAAAAAGAACCACTAATATTTTCCTCTACTAGAGTAGTTACACATTATTACTACTCTGTTTAAAACTATGTTGAACTGAAGTCTAGAAATGGGGAAACAAACCTTCTTATGTGTCAGGACTGAAAATTCTAGAAAAGCACCAACAGCAACCCTTGACTAGTACAATTTTCTCCATTAACATATTTCTCCCCATCACGAAATTAATAACTCTCAAACCTCTTGTAACAAGTGTATCATTCATTGATTACTGGAATGGAGAATAAAGACTACAATAGTGAGACTTTCTATTTTTAAATCCGCCCCCATCTTCAGATATCTTAAACACATACACCAAATAAAGGCCACAGAAAATTAGTAACCTTTCCAGTATAATAGCAAAATGAGACAACAAATAAATAGGAACTCTGGAGCAGTGGCTTCTGGTAATATACTACTGGTAGACACAGGATTTTGCAGCATGGTACCAGGCATACAAACATCATATTAATCAATAAACTAACATAATCTGAACAAACTTAACAAAAGATAAATCCTTCTCATTCTCCATCCCTCGCCTCACAATAAAAATGGAAAAGAAAACCTTAATAACACGTATTGAAATCATATTCGACCTGGTTTTAAAAGCTCCCAACTGATTCTTTGGTTCAGCACTTACACTAGTCAAATCCCTCCTTGTAGAACTCTATCCCCAAATTGTTCATGACCAATTCATAGGTGAGACCTCTTACAAAAAAAACTCACAAGTGAGATCGACATGCTTAGAAATAAAATAAACAGATTAGCATGGATTACCTATGGGACACTATGAGGTGAGATTCTTATAAAGAATTTTCATCAATTTCACAACCACTCTTATCAGGGGCATAGATCCACTGTCTTTTCAACACTCAAGAGTGGCAAATCCTGGCCTATGTAATTCTGATTCTCCTTTTAAAACGTACATACTATATGATGTAAATCAAAATTAAAACATGTTGACAATGGGAACCTACTGAGACACTTAACTTCAGGGGCAAAGAATCTCACTCGATATTTGCACATAGCATCCCAAGCATAGGAGTACCATAGGACTTTTCTTTTCTTTAGAAAGGATCCCACCTGCCAAGGAAAATATGATTTTATATCTTTAGGCAGGGTCATGGCAATTGACTGTATTATCCTTTACAACCAACAAAAGACAACAGAGGACAACAGGGTTTAACCAAAGTTGTGTATCCGGATTGAGGTTTCAGATCACACACATGTACTTACTAACACTTACTTATTTTCACCGAGAGTAGCCATGAAGAGAAAACTAGGCTTTAAAACAAGTTAAACAATGATTTCCCTTCTGCCTTTTTTGGGAGCCATGAGGTCTGAAGGAACAATATTGCATGTTATACGCTTTCACACAAGTTCATTACTGGCTATAAACTCAAACCTTAGTTCAGTTAAGCTCTGGTACACAAAACTAGTCATAATTATATAACTGGTAAACTAAATCATTCAAGCAAAAGAAATTTAACAAAATAACAAGGTTGTAAAGTCCAGTATCACCTAATAACATTCCAAAAAAAATGAGAGTACCAGTTCGGAAAAAACAATAAACGTGGATGAAGTCAAGTGTCAGCACCGTCGGAGGGCTTGACACCAAAAGGATCATGGGTAGGACCAACATCCTGCCCAATGTGGCGCTGGACTAACCGCTGCAAATCAACCATAACCTTGTGTTCACGCTTTGCCTTCTCCTCATAATTGAACATAGCCAATGCTCGCTTGTCCTCAGCACTATAAACTTGATTTTCTTTTCTAATACGAATGGCATTCATCCTCTGGTGCCTGCTACCACTCATCACATACCCAAGATTCTCAAACTTCTGAATCTCCTCAGCGGAAAGACCCACTTCACCTCTACGAGGAATACGCTTCCCTTGCTGAACATACTGAGCAATGGCATCACCTTCACCAGGTCTAAGCGCACCACCATAGCTGATATGCCCTTCAGCTCTTGGCAATGGCGCCGGACCAACCATAGGTTCATTATCCAATGCAGGCTTCTTCTGGGCTTCAATCATTTCCTTAAATTTCAGGGCCTCCATATCTGTTTCATCCTTCATCCCCTCCTCCTCCACCTTTGCTTTACCATTGGTATCAACCTCAGAATCTTCCAAGCTCTCCTCCAAATGCGAACTCCCATTCTCCGTCTCAGAAACGCCTATTTTCTTCTTACTCCGCTTCGAACGCGAGGACCCAGATGACCTCTTTCCTTTCTTCTTCGACTTCACAATGTTATCTGAAGACCTACTCACTTCCGAATCAGATTCCTCACTTCCACTCCCTTCGCTCTCGTCAGAATCGCTACGCCTTCTCTTCCTCCGGCTTCTTCTTTTATTACTTCTCCTGCTACTCTTATGTCGCCTACTCCTTATACTCCTCGACTTCTTTCTCCGTCTTCGATCTTCTTCCTCATCCGATTCACTCTCGCTCCCGCTCTCACTCCCTGGTTCACTATCGCTATAAGATGATTTCCTACTCCTACGCTTCGAAACCAGGCTCTTCCTCCTCCGCTTCCTCGACCGCGAATCGTCAGGTTCCGACTCCGACTTGGATTCAGACTCAGGTTCAGATTCAGACTTCGGTCTCTCTTTCTCACTCGAATCGCTCTTCTCCCCCGGATGCTTGTCCGAAATCTCCTCCGCCTTGTCCTCAAACTCCGAACCCTCATTCTCGTCCCGTGGCGGACTCGGTGTTACATTCCATATACAATTCTTCAACATCTTCCTCAACTTCTGCCTCTTAAGCCTCCGATACTCCCCATAGTCCAGCCCCCTCAGCTCCTCATCGGACTCTTCAGACTCCGATCGCTTTCCATTGCTCCGGTACGGCAAGTCCCTGCCTCGCCCAAACCTTTTAGGCAAAGAGCCCGAACCTCCATTAGACCTAGGGCTTGGTCTAGGGTTTGCGTAACCGGGGGAGTCGGAGCGGTCTCGGCGTCGGCGGTGGTCATGGCGGTCATAGCTGTCGTAGCTAGGGCTGCGGCGGCGGCTACGACTCCCGTAGTCGCTGGAGCTGTCAGAGTTGGCGGCTGCATATCGGTCGTTCTCGATCCTGGAACGGAGCCTCCGAACGGGGACCTCGATGATGGAAGATGGTCTAGCCATTAGGGATTTTGCTCCTCCGATTCGACGGTGAGATTGAAATTTCTATGGCACTTTTTGTCCTGTAAAAATATTAGAAATTCTATTTATAATCTTATTTATGTACTACTAGAGCAGCAGCTACCACATATCAAAAACAAACATAAGCATGAGTGTATTATAATTTACAACTTCAAAATCATTAACAGAGCAATATAAAAATAAAAAATAAAAAAATCTAATTATTCCATATCATTAAAATATTTTACCAATGGACGAAGAAAAAACCTAACAATTTTCTGTACGTTTATCAAAACAAAATTTAAATTGGAAAAAAAAAAATCAACAAACCTGTAATTTTCATTGATTTGGCCTTCTTTTTTTCCGGTACAGGTGCCGCCACCGAGCTTACTCTCCTTTCAACCTTTGACCAAACCTCCAATCCTAAACTGAGACCAGAAACCATTCACATAAGTTAACATAAAAGCTTCTTAATAAATAACATCGTTAGAGTAAGAGATTAGAAAGAAAAAGGAAAAAGAGTCGGCGGCAGATAGAGAAGAATGAAGGAAAGTCGTGAAAATTCCCTTTTCTTTTCCTTTTTTTTTTTCGTTCGGTGGAAAAATTAGAAATTATATTTTTTTTTAAAAAAATTCTTTATTGATTTATTTTCTCTGTCATTCGAGATCGAGAGTCCGGAAATCTGAAATTGGGGCTTTTCCTCTATGTGCCTTGGGCCCACTGGGTAGTCTATGAGGGTGAAATATGGGCTGTTTTTTAAGATCTCGCTTGGATGGAATTGGACGGCCCGTTAAACGAGGCATTTTAAAAACGACAATGATTCCTGAAGTATAAATTCGTGTTGTTTCCTCCTCAGAAAAACAAAAACAAAAAACCATGTCGTTCGGTTCTAAACGACAACAATGTCTAATGAATAATTTTGTTTGTTGTTCACTTGTTTGTGTAGGAAAACAGATAATGTCTTTAACTATAAACGTTACGGAGCCAAGACTTTCACCTATATGGCATAATGAAATATCTCATGAAAAACTAAACATAAAATACTATAGGTTTAGTTGTTTCTTCAGTTTTTTAATAATCATAAAAATATTGAGTCTTAAATAGGACTTAACTATTTTTATAATATAAGTCCATAATACCTTTTAGCATTTCATGGAGTCAAAATTAAAACTTAAAATTTTCGTTGGAACAATGAAAAATATATATATATATATATATATTTATAATTTGAGTGGGTGCAAAATCAGAAGTTATAGAAAAATTAGAGGCATCTTTGCAAATTATGAAACTTCAAGCAGGGTATGGCCGCCATTTGGCTCAACTACTGACTATTAACGACAATAGTATTTTTTTATATAAAAAACGACAATTAGTTAATGAAATACAAAAAGGCTAATGCTTAAATATGACACAAACAAGAGCAAAATTGTAGAGAACTACGTCATTTTAAAACATGGAAGTTTTGGTTAATTCTACTTTTAGTCTGTTTAAAATTTACCACTTTTAATCCTTGAAAAATAACTCAAATCTCATTTTGGTCAATGATATCAAAGATTTTGTATTTGAATTAAGGGTTTTTTTTTTTT